>JABXWE010010471.1:0-12007 GCA_014611495.1 Limonius californicus | reverse complement strand
TTCATCTAGATTTTGCATGTCTGAAAATCTGAAACGGAATTATATCCATTCAAATTTTGCATTTTTTGAGATGAAGATCTTTTTTTTTATTTATTAGTTTTAAGTGCCCTAACTTAATGGTTTTTGGCACTATCACTAAAAGTATACATACTATCTAGATACGTTACGTTATGAAATTATAATTTGGACATTAAGCCCGTTCGTTTAAGGAAACTTATTAGGTTCCTAACATCTTCTGCACTGTTCTTCATAACGCTGGTGAGAGAATTTCCAATATTATTATTCCTTCGTTCCGTATGGTATTTTCTGCAATTACATATTACATGGTGGACTGTCACTGTTGTATTGCATGCGTCACATATGGGTTGGGGTTCCTTTTTTAAAAGGTACTCATGTGTTAATTTTGTGTGCCCTATTCGTAATCGGGTCATCACAACTTTCTCTCGTTTACTTAACTGTATTTTCGTTGTCCACGTGTTGGTATCTTCTTTCAATGTTCTCAATTTGTCGTCCCTGGTATTTGCCCATTCATAGTTTCATTTTTGTCTTATTTCCGATTTAAAAAAAATTTGACATCGCTCTTTAGTGACCTCCCTTCGTCAGCCTCTGACTTAGTAGATGCCCGTTTTGCGTTGGTATCAACAGCTTCATTACCTTTTATGCCGGAATGGGATGGGATCCATACGAAATTTACCATTTTGTTTTCGTCCTTGATGTTTAGAAGCATCCCCTGTATATCTTGCACTAGTGGATTTTTACTGTACAGTTGGGATATTGATAGCAAAGCACTTTCGGAATCAACTAAGAATACGAAATTGTCCCTTTCACTCCTTTGCACAAAATTAAGCCCTCTGCTTATTGCGTACAGTTCGGCTGTATGTATGGAACTAAGATCATTTAGTTTAAATTCACTGTGTTCGTTTCCACAAACAAACGCACAGCCCACGTTGGTATTCATTTTAGAACCGTCGCGTCGGTGTAAATTGGTTGGTGATTGGGATACTGAGCGAGGATGGCATGAACTCCATTTAGGTACAAGGAGGTTATGATAGGTTCTTTAGGAAATTTCTTTAAATCGAAATTTATATTCGGTATAGGTATTTTCCACGGTGGTATGACAGTTGTATAAAGAAAGAAGTTGTTGATGGAATGGTTATGCTTTTTATAATTAGTTTGGATCTTATGGTATATGGTGGAGAAATTGTTAGTGTACTGTTAGCAAAAGGTTATATATGCTGGCTGGATGACGTCCGTGTAGTTAAGATGTTTAGTATTTGTTGCTACAGTTAGAGTATAATGGAGTAAACTTTGCTGTCTTCTATACTTAGGAGGGAGTTGGCCTGTTTCACTGTATAAACTCAGAACAGGGCTCGTTCTGTAGGCTCCGGTGATGATTCTCAACCCTTGATTATATACGCTGTCTATCATTCTAAGAGCATTCATGTTTGCCTCTCCGTATATGAAGTTTGCATAGTCCAATCTTGCTCGGACAAAGCAGTCAAACATAGTTGTTAGTGTTTTTGTTAGTGCCCCATTCATGGTGTGAAACGACTTTCATTAAATCGAGAGGTTTTTGACACTTTTCTTTTAATTGTTTTATGTGCGGGATCCACTTTAACTTTTCATCGAAGATACCGCCAAGATATTTTGCCCTTTTAGTAAACTCGATTTGTTGATTATATATGGTTAGGACCGGTATCGTTGGATTTCGTTTTCTCGTGAAAAGCATAGCTTTTGTTTTTTCGGTTGAAAATTTTAGTCCATTCTTATTGCTCCAACGCTCTAATAAGTGAATTGCATCCTGTAGTTTCCTATGCATAAGGTTCCTATCTGAGCCTGTGCAATGTATCACTAGATCATCAGCATAAAGTAATGACTTAACCGGAGGTTCAATATGTTGTACAATGTCGTTTATGGCAACAAGGAACAATAGCGTACTTAGTACCGCTCCTTGTGGCAAACCATTTTCTTGTTTTTTTTCTTCATATAGCGTTTTGCCGAGTCTGACTTGGAAAGTTCTATCTTGCATAAAATTTTTAATAAATTGTAGCATGTGATCTTGTATACCCCACTTTCTTAATGTTGCCGTTACTTTATACTGCCAGGTCATATTATACGCTTTTTCGATGTTTAATATTATTGCAATCGTTTCTTCTCTGTTGATAAATGCGTTTTTAATCTCCGACTCCAGTTTAGCAATGTTGTCCATGGTAGTCCTTCCTTCTCTGAAACCGCTTTGTTCAGGTCCTATTTTGTTTCCATTTTCTAGTATCCACGTTAACCTCTTCTTAACCATTCTTTCTAATGTTTTACACAGCGTGTTTGTCAGACTTATGGGACGATAGCTTTCTGGGTATGCCTTATTTTTAGAGGGTTTTAGTATGGGTACTACTATAGATGATTTCCATGCCTTAGGAAAAGTGCCATGTATCCAAATGTTATTGTATAATTGTAACATTTCTATTTTAGCGCTGTTTGGAAGATTCGTTAACATACTATAGTGCACTGTATCAGGTCCTGGGGAAGATCCTCTACATCTTTTAAGGGCATCTTCTAATTCATCTATATTAAATTCTGTATTATAATAACTATCATTGTCCCTGTCAATTTTAAATGGACTTTCTTCTGCCGTTGTTTTAAATTTCATAAATTCTTGCGAATAATTATTTGAGTTTGAAGCATTTGCGTATGAGTTTCCTAGGATTTCGGTTATTTCATCCTGGTTAATTATCATACGCTGATTTACTAACAAAGCAGGAATGTTGAAATTGTTTTCTTTGCCCCTTAATCGTTGAATTTTGCTCCAAACCTCTTTTAAATTTGTTGTAGAGCTGATGGAGCTAACATAACTCTCCCATGATTTTTGTTTTGGCTCTTTAACGATTCTTCTTGATATTGTTCTTTGCATCTTAAAATTAATTAAATTTTCCATAGTATTGTGTTTCCAGAATTTATTGAAGGCTACTTTTTCTTTTGGATGGCTTCTTTATAGGTCTCATTCCACCACGGGGCTTTGTATTTCATCGTTCGGCATTGCTGTGTACGTGGTATGGATTTTTCTGCCGATGATATTATTTTGTTAGTAAAAAAGCTTGTTTCTTCTTCTACAGTTGCTGTTTGAATGCAACCGGGGATTTGTAGTATCATTTTTTGAGATGAAGATCTTTAAATTAGATTTATTTTGAATCGGATTTCACTTTTTGCATTCCACCTCGAATTAAAATCGTAATTTGATTAAGATTTTGATTTTACTCAGAATTTGAAATTTATGTATATCAATTTGGATGTTTATTATTATCCGTTACGATATTGAAAATTTATTGTTCCAAATTTTGGCATTTCTTATAACTTCTTTACATTTAACTCATTTCTAGGTAGATTACAATTCACCAACTCTGGGTATTTAAATCTGCGTTTTTGAGGTCTAGGCGTTGGATTGTATTTATTTTCATTTAGATTTCGATTTTACCTTTCGGTTCCAAGTACCTACAAAAATATGTTGATCCGAATTTTACTAAATTTTAACTACAGTCAAGCGCATTTCAGATTTCCTATATCAATTGTATTTTTGAAAATATATTTATCCTCATTCAGAAAGTAATCGGATTTAATAAAATCCCACAGATTTTCAGATTTTATATTTCAATCGCAGTTTATACTGTTCCACTTTTACTTTACTTATCACCTTGAACTTATTGAATATTTAAATCAGATATTATTTTGAAATCTGGGTTCATAATTTCATTGTTCACTTCACATTTACGAATGTAGTATGTAATTATCGTAAAATGATGTTGGCTAAAACAGTTAGCCTTGTTATGACTAGACCCTATTTTTTTAACTGGTGTTGTTTTCCGTTGGTGTATTTTATTTTGTTATATTTTATGTATTTCCAAGGTCTTCAACAGAGGCTGAAGTTCTTAGAATTATTATTTTATTATATTCAGATGGATGGTCAACAACTACCTAAAACTTATTTGTTCGGAATCTAAATTCAATTTTTATACTACCTACATATGTATTTCTACTTTCGATCTTCGTTTGGGTTTCTTCACTCCGAAATTGAATTTTTATTTATTTTGTTAGGTCGATGTTACGGGGGCTGAATAAAAACTACTGAATTTTAAATTTAAATAAAGTTGCAGTGCTCTGCGCTTAATTTATGGAATTTCTGGGTAAACAAACAGTGGCTGCTATCAGAAGTCACGGGTGGCGACAGGCAGGTAACATGCAACAAATAATACAACAGAAACTTGCTGATCTGTCAATAAATGTAGGGCGGTTGTACTCAGTGGGGGTTCTCCAGCTCCCTACGCCTGGATAGGGATTCGAACAGGCTAGCTGATGTGACAGTAGCAGTCGTAATCGTAGATTAATTACTACAATTATGCATATCTTCTCGTGCACCAATCCTCCAGAGAGAACCAGACAATTTCATACTATGTCCAGCCAGTCACTATGTTATTCACATGGGGGAATACTTCCTCAGCTCTATATGCAAAGGGGAGAGTAAAATTAGTGTCCAGTCCCCAGCGTAAAAGTCAGCCTTTGCCATCCTGGCATTGATGTTACATTAATAATAATAATAATAATAATAATATTTCGATGTATGCGCATTTTCGATGCTACATCTGATAACTGACTACCTCCCGAATTATTGCTAGGCAAATCATTATTAACCATGCCACACACATTATCTACGTACATACCTACTTATACTAAATACGCTACTGTTTCCAACAACTACTTACATAGACACACAAATAATAACAAGTAGTTAATACACAAACGTTTGGATAAACACATATAATACTTCATGAGATACAAATCATAACCTCGCCAGCGGCGCCACTACTTACATATATTAGCTGATATTGCCATTGCAGCCCATCTTTATATATACCTTGCATCGCAATCAGTTAGTAGGTTCGTAAACATTATTCATTAGATATTACGTCAAAGATATGCGCCTAGCTACCAACAACACTGTCTGCTGTAGACTGCCGTTGGTGACTCTTCTTATCATTCCGTTACCCCTTGTTTGTCCCTCACATTCCAGGAAACATTTGCCTATGTGGCCTTTCGTTTAAACCTTTATAATCCTTCCCGGCTGTTATTGAGAGCCGACAGAAGCCATGTATACTTCTGCAAATACTTATTTGTTGAGCATATATTTAAGTAATATTCACAGTAGACAACAACCACTGGCTAATAATTACGGCGTTTTTTGGATTGTTTTTCATACACCGGGTGATTCACGGTAGGGTACGAGCCTACCATTTCAAAAATAAGCAACACAAAATACATATCACAAGATACTGTAATATCTAAACTTTTATTGGCGGTATTATGAATCAAGGATGCCTGTTTCGTGTATCTGGTATGTTATACTGCTCAACTTTTAAACACAGTACGTGTGAACGAAAACAAGAAAGGCTTATTTATAAATATCCAAATTTAAGTTTTTTAAATATTTGTTTATGCACTCGTACTGTCTCGTGAATCAACCTGTGTAATATGCATCTGCATCTTCCAATATATACATATATGTATATAAATATCATTGACCGCCTTTTAGTCCCACTGCTGGGCATCTGCCTTTCCTCTGCCATGTGTTTCTCCTCAGCGCTAAAGTAGAAACACGGAAGATCTACACTTTAACGCCGAATCCGGCAGAAATTCTAGAGATGGTTTTTAGCATTAAGATCCCACGGTTGCAAGCCGGATTGGAAAAGTGTGTATAGTGGGTTGCAGACAAGATTTTTATAAATCTGCATAGTTATGCTTAGATTTAGAATCCACGCCAGAATTGACGTTTTACTCAGAAAGCGAACGCTCTACCAACTGAGCTACCACCACACACTTTGTTATATATGATTTGCAAATGACAGATAGTTCTTGGAATTTCCATCCTCACCAAAACTTCAATTCGTCATCATTACAAGTCATTTTCTTTTTGTGCCTTTATAATTGTGTTTTTTCCAATTTTTTCTTTGAATATGTTCCGCATACTTTATCAAGGTCTTTGAGAAAGATGAAAGTTCTTAGAATCACAGACTATAATTACTGAACTATATATGGATGAATGGCCATCAAACAGTTTAAATTTATTTATATGGATTCAAAATGCAGATTTAGCTCCAGCCCAGGTGTAAAATGGTATATCAATCCTAAATTCATAATTTCAGAATTACTTTTTCTCATAAGACTTTGGAATAAACATTCTAATTCAGATTTTATATACAGGGTGCCTACTTGGTGATCGAATTTCTTAAAAATATCACATTTATTATCCACAATCACGACAAATTATACTAAGGAAAATGGTACGCCATTTTGTTTTGAATTACCTAACGTAATTTTCAGCTTCAAATCGGAGGCGTTAGCGCGACGCCAGGTTCTGCCACGAACATACGAATTATTAATATTTGTCCTCTGTAGATAATATAGGTTATATACAGGTTTAAACTGTATTATTCCTGCGTTAGTGAACTGTTTGTATAAAATATTGACCAAATGTATTGCCATGTCCTATAACTAATGAAAACAGTTTTAAATGAGGCAAAATGCATATTGATGTTTTTTAAATTGATTTAATCAGTTCAAACATATCTCGACGTATTTCAAAATTTTTTAAATACACTCTGTAGATTATTTTGAAGTCTAAAAGCCATAATACGTATCAATTCTACTGTTAAGGGAATTGAAAATTATTTGAATTTAAAAAATGCAGAATACAATTTATTCCTTGATTCAGTCTCCAACAGATAACTTTTTAACTTTAAATATCTCAAAAATTCAATTATGTTATTGCAAAGTTATAGCATTATCATTGCAGGGTTCAATAGTTAATCTCTTTGTCTTCGAGTGCTTTAGCTCTTATATATTATGATTTCAATTTTATTTTAATGGAATACCCTGTACATTTTTATATAATTACATTCCTCCAAACTACCTGTATTCAAAAGCATTAAATAGCACTCCCAAAACAAACGTATAATAAAAATAAGAAATTTATACTCTTGTTATATTTAAAAGTTTTACATTTATGAGACTGCGTTTGTATAATGGGCCTTTGTTTGCAATTTTTTAAAGCACCTCGATAAATAAAGAACTATAAAAATAGTTATTGTTTATTTGTTATTATTGTTTGTTAGATAGGTAGCTCAATATATTTATGCCAAGAAAAATACAGAAATCGAACATAAATAGAATACATTTGAAATTAGATTTATCTCAATAGCAAAATATTCTTTTGATCATTACTGGATTGAACCTTAACAATACTGCAGGTTTACCAATTTACCTAAATTCTACTTAACCAATAAAAAAGTTAGCTATTCTCAGGGCCTATTTTTCCAATAGGCCCGATAGGCCCGTGCCTAGGGCCCCTGAGTCAGGGGGGCCCCACGCTCGACCCAACTGTGACTGTTTAAAACAACAGTTTATTTATATTTAAAAATTATTTGATAAATTTAGCTACCACTTATTATTTATTATTATTACGATCCGAAATCCAAATTCAACTACCAGAATACGGAAAAGAAAAAAATGTTTTGAAGAAAGTTCTTCTGAGGAAATTGGTTTTGTGGGGCATGAAAACTTTGAAATAAACACTTTTTTTGTAATTTGCGACAAATTAGTCATGGAGTTAAAAAGAAGGCAAGAATCTTACAATTCTGTTAATGATATTTTCAATATATTTTTTGTGGATAATTCCAAAGGGGATTTCAAAACAAGTCTTAAAAATATTGAACAGTATTACAATCAGGGTATCGATGTAAATGACCTAGAAAATGAATTAATGCAATTTAAGGAAATGTGTAAATCTAGCAACATTTTTCAAAATCCTGAAAAAATGTTAGAGTTTTTAATCGAAACTAACACTGTGACAACATTTTCCAATGATGAAATATTACTTGGAGATATTTGTCAATACCAATAAGTAACGCGTCAGATAAACGATCATTATCGACTCTAAAAAGGGTAAAATCATATCTTAGAAACTCATTGAACCAAGATAACTTATCATTTTTAGCCCTTCTTAACGTGGAAAATGAGGTACTAGAAAACATAGATTCTAATGAAATTATAAACCAATTTGCGGAAATAAAAATGCCCAAAAGAAAAATTTAAATATTTTAATTTAATGCGCTTTAGGCTAGTAGGAATGTTGGTTTTGTATTTTATTTTCTGTTAAGACATTTGTGTTCTGTGTTGGTTCTATTATTTTATTTATTTTGTGTTAGGTATATCTATTTTATGTTGACAAAATGATACAAATGTTGTGTAAATGTGTATTGTTATTGTTTTTTGTTCTATTTCTGACACCAAGTTTTTCGCCTGCGCCGCTATTAGTGCTTTCCTAATCCTACAAGGGGGCCCCAGAAGGTATATGAGCCTAGGGCCCACTAAAACCAAAAATAGGCACTGGCTATTCTAGTTCTCATTAGGAACTGTACACGGTAGATAGTAGTACTTACAAGTTATAGAAGGTTGTTAAACTTGTCTTAGTTAATTACTTACTGGTAGACATTTAGTTGTGAAGTCAAGAGACATTCAAAACATTGCTAGAGAAAATACGGTTTGCCATTTTCTTTTAAACGCCCTACAATGCCTTTTTAGAGTTACAAGTACAGTACAATTGCTTTTATATGTGAAACGTATTTGTAATTAGCAAACCAACGAATATTTTACGAAAATTTGGAAAAATGTCGACAAAACTAGTTGTTTTAAGCACCAAAAACGATGAAATGTACCACTTTTTGCTGGAACGGTAAATCTTCACGGGATCGTTAGAAGGTATAACGGGGATCATTTTATCCGTATCAACGATAAGAGAAACCTCATGGTATTCTCAATTATTATTGACCCTTGTTCATATTTAATACGACTTTATCGCCGAGTTTTGTTGTGAGACAAACATTAAAATAAAATAGTAATTTAACGCCGTCCTAATTTCACTGAGCACAAAACATCTACACGCTGCAAGCGACAAAACAAGCCAACCGAAATTAGTTCCCAGTAACAGTCCTGCATGCGATCCTGGACCACTTTTCTTGGAATTCATCCCAAGCGTGGCTCTAGTTGGTCTTAAGAATATTAGCTCGTTCCCGCCAATGAAAACACGTCAAACACCGACAACTCTCGGAATAACCGAAAGGTGACGTAAGAAGCGCTATTGAGGATTAAAGTAATGAAATTAATCTACTAAACGTTCACATATAAACGCGTGAAAAGTAGTAAACGTTACAGGTAATATAAACTCGCTAATATAGTATTAATTGGAGTCATTAGATATGGAATATCTTATATAAACACAAAACTAATTTAAAGAATTTGTAATTTAGTAATAATAAAAAAAGGTGTTGCGTTTAAGCAATTAAAAAGATTAAGCCAAGGGTCGATAGCGATCACCCTGTGTAGTACGTCTAGTTATGTTTGAATTGAAGAAGTAAATTAGAAGACTAAACTTTAACAGATTTTTCCTAACCTAAACATAACTAATTATATGAGGGCATTGTCATAAATTTGGGTAACATTTTACACAAACAATTTGAATAACGCCTATATAACCTGATATCGTTTTAATTTTTTATTGATGACAAATTTCAAAATGGAATAATACATTGTTTTGTTAAAAATATTTAGTTTGCCGCCAATAGATCAGATCAGTATTAATGTTTCTTAATAAGTTATGTCGATATTTATAATAGTAAGAGATATAGAACACTTGCGGACTAATCAGACACCCTGTATATAAGTATCAAACTTCTCTTGTAATTTTTAAGTTTCTGATTTTTATATCGGGTGACCACGAAATGAGGTAACAGCATGTACCTAACTTTTTTATTTTTAAACCTACTATTTTGAAATTTTAAACTATGACGAAACCTTTAAATGCGCAACTTCAAGAATTCTTTAATCTTAGTTTTTACTTTCGGTTTGGCTAGAGTTGACACCTGTTTTTAACTACAACTACCTCCATTTCTTTTCGTGATAATCTTCTTCCTTGTCAAATTTGCAATACATTGATATGTCATACAATGACATTTTAGTTGAAAATGCGGAAATATTCAAGATTGAATATTTCGGCTATTTTAAACTGATGTATTTTTCAACACTCACACTACCCCCCACCCCCCAGGAACCGCTTTCGCATTACTTCAAGGAGATGCGGGCGTCCTTTACATACTAGCCATTTTAAACTGAAATGTCATTGTGTGACGTATCAATGTATTGCAAATTTGACAAGGAATAGTTGATATCACTTCCGGACACATCGGAAGCAAAACCGAAGGTTAAAAAATAGTTAGAATTTACATATATATCAATTAAAAATTTTAAAATAATGGGGAAGAACAAGAAAGTTACAGTCTGTTACCTTATATCGTGGTCACTCGGTTTGTGTATTTCAATTTTGATTTCGTATTTGAAGTTCCAATTCAAATTCATATTATTCTACTAACTCCCGATTCAAACATTTGTTATCTATTTGTCATAGAGGATAGAATGTTGTCCTCATCAAGACCGCAATTCTTTTCCATTCAAAATTTTTTTTTGTGTGTCTTTTGTATTTTGCCGTTGACTTTTTATTTTGGCATGTTTCGCATACATTATCAAGGTCCTTGACAGAGATTGAACTTCTTAGAATCACAGACTACAATTACTGCATCATATTTGGACGGATAGTCATCAACAAGTTGAAGGAATCCTGCGAGGTCACGTTGCTGCTCTCTTTGTTGTTACTGCATATCAACGACCTTTCGCCAAATTTACGTTGGCCGAAAGGTATTTATTTGCCCATGCATTCGGCCTTTTGGTCCACCATAACTTACCATATGTTAAGCAAATCATTAGCTGGAATCTGGAGTCTTTAAAAACTGGTTTGTTTCTTGATTCGGAGATAACTAAATCCATCCGCTTTCATACTGCGCGAAATTATTTTTAAATTCGCTGCTGTTTCGTCTCATAACAACTCAACTTCTTGAAAATTTAAATATGCGTTTTGCGGAAGAGTTCTAATTTAGCACACTTCTAAAAAGTCTACAGCATAAAAGGAGATGGGCCCGTTATGCTACATCATGTGCTACGAAATAGGAAAAAGATGATCGAAACATTTAGTTTTCTTTTGAAGGATACCTTAACGTCCCGTTACAAATTTCAGATATAGTTGTTGAGATTCCTAACTATACAAGCACTTGGAGAAACATTCATACTTTGTTACCCAAACGCATACGTGTTAGTTCTAAACTAATAAAATATCAAAATGTTCTTTTTAACACAGTTCTGGAATGCTTTGTTCTGGAGTTCTCAATTCCAATAAGCAGTTTTATCTCTTATAGCTTACATTAGTTTTAGAATATCATACATATTTGTAACATACTTAAAAATATGTGAATTGGGTTATTTATATGTATAATGAGGCGGCCTTGCGCTAGAGGTTAGCGCGTTAGACTTCTAAGCTGGAAGTCCTGGGTTCAATTCCCAGTACCGGAACATCGGATTTTTACCGGCCGTTCTCCCTCGCAAAGCAATGGCAAACCAGGTAGGTATTCTGCCTAGTAAATCTTCTCTGGAGTAGAAGTGATTACACTGCCCGTGGTTCGGAGGCCACGTTAAGCTGTAGGTGCTCTATGTCTGTGGAACTTTAAACGAGCAACACAGGCATAGTAGAGAAGATCACTACGTCTCGTAAGAGATAAAGCACTCTAAGAAGAAGATATGTGAAATATCTCAAATTGATTACTAATATTTGATTACAGTTATACATTTTTATGGTATCTTCATTTCAATTATAAACTTGTTTAATACAGTATAATCAATATTATCTCCTATAATTTTAATAACATATCATCAATCAGAATGTCATTGTTATAGCTACTACTTTTTCGAATTTATTTGGAATGTTTTTCAAAAGTTAATAATATCATCTCAACTGCATTGTCTTATTTTCGTCCTAAATTGAAATTCGCATCCTCAAAATTCGCCATTTATTGTAATATGT
>JABXWE010010463.1:0-62558 GCA_014611495.1 Limonius californicus | reverse complement strand
CAGGAACGTCGCAGAAGAGGAACCGGTGAGCGAAGAAGAACAAATGATGTGCAGGACCGCCATCTTCAACTTATGGTAACAAGAGACCGATTTTCCAGTACCAGATCAATTGCCGATCAATGGTTAGCTAACGAAGGTCGTTCTGTAGCCGTTCGAACGGTTTAGCGCAGAATCAGAGGTTTGAGCTTGCAATCCTATCGGCCACATCTCGTGTTACCACTAACGGCTCAACACCGACAGTAACGTTTGGAGTGGTGTAGGTTGCGACTGCACCGGAATCTAGATTGGCATATAGTGGTGTCCAGTGATGAATCCCGATTCTGTTTGGGGATGCATGATGGCCATATGAGGGTCAGACGAACACGTGGGGAACGTCGCAATGTTGAATTTGCTGTTGCGAGTCATGTGCACCAAACTGTGGGGATTATAGTATGGGTGCTATAACGTATGGGAGTAGGTCCCGTTTGTTATTCATCCGAGGCAATATGAACGCCGAGCGATATATGAATGAGGTGGTAGAACCCCATATTCTTCCATTTCTTCAGCAGTTGGAAGACCCACTTTTCCAGCAGGATAATGCCCGTCCCCATATTGCAAGACGTTCTATGGACCGATTTGCAGAGGATAATGTTAATCTCTTGCCATGGCCACCCCGATCTCCCGATCTTTCGCCCATCGAGCACGTTTGGGACATTTTGGGAAAAAGACTGAGGAACTTGCTGCATCCTCCGCAGACGCTGCAAGCTCTACAGCACGAATGACAGGTTGCTTGGGACACAATACTTCAAGAGGAAATCGACCATCTGCTAGAATCGATGCCACGAAGAGTGGGGGAGTGTGTAACCAATAGAGGGGGGGCAACCGATTATTAATAAAAAATGTGTTTACGTTCTTTTTCTTTAAAATTGTAGTCAATTGCTACCTTTTAGTAGTTAAACGTTTCTGCCAAGTTTGGTCAAAACATTCCTACCCCTTCTTGGTGTTGCGATTTCCATGTCACTGAGTATAGTTTTTTCATCCTTATATATAACAATATTGTTGATTCAACAGATAACTTGTAGTACAATATTCAGAAACTAAGGGCCGGTTAAATATTCCCACCGAATGCGGGGTGTAGTCAATTTGGTACATAGTGAGGGTGTTCTAGTGAGCTAACCACACGTCACTTTACCATGGTTCTGTACCTGTATTCTGTTGTATAATAAATCACTAAAATGAATATTACTACTGCAAATCCCGCCAAGTGTGAGGTGTAGGTGTGGTTCGTTTCCTCCTTGCAAAAAAAAAATGATAATCCTGCCATAGTTTACCGTGAAGTACGCGAGGTTTGCAGTTAAGGCATCATAAGTGAGGGAAAGGTTAAACACTAGTGGAGGAATGTGAGAGATGGCAACGATGAGGAACGAAGTAGGAAACGTTTTGTTGTCAACGACGATTTTCTGGAAACAGTGATCGAGGAAATCTGTGAAGAGCGGCGTCTCATGATTTCTGAATTGGCCCCAACTTTTGCGTAAAAAACTGTATGATATTTAGAACCACAGGCTGCAGTACCGCAAACTTTGTGCGAGACGTGCGCCAAAGAGGCTGACGGACGTTGACATACACTATTGAATAGCTTTTGCATTTACCTTCCTGTCTCGTTATGAAGCTGATGACGATGAGTACGTGAATCGCATTGTGAGTGGCAACGAGACTTGGATTTCGCACAAATGTTGAAATGTCAACAATCAACGCGATAGAAATATGTGTATTCTCTCAACACAAACAGTTTAAAGAAACGTTTGAGAACAGAAAGATTACGGCTACTGCGTCTTGGGACTTTAAAATCGTATAGTTGCTTGACTTCCTGAAACGTCATATGACGATTACCGCAGACGTGTATGGTGAGACTTTAACAAAGTTGAGTATCGCGATTGAGAACAAAAGGCGAAGATTGCTGACGTCTGGAGTAGAGCTTTTAGAGCCATAACGCCCGACCGCAAGCAGCGGCTCGCACTGTGCGGCTCATTGAGCAATTTAATTGAGAAATTTGTAATTATCTCCCGTACAGTCCGGATTTAGCGCCGAGTGAGTATCACCTCTTCCTAGCTTGTATTTGAGTATGTCATAATTTGCAAAATCACGTACTAATGCGAATTAACACTGGAAAATAATAGGTTTCTGATAGTGATATTTTATACCCAACTATTTTGAGGGATGGTGTTGGAAATTGACGCGATTTTTGTTAAGTCCTAGTTTTGATGTACGGTGATGGTGTTTGCTTGCTGTAATATGAATACGTTGGATACGAACGCCGCCGTCTACATTGACCGTGAGGTTTACCGTCTAACTATTTTTGGTTGTTCAATTTTTGATAACTTTATTTCTTTGACATTTAATATGAAACTAGTTAGATGGGCGCTATTGGAGACGCTTTAGGTATAGCTATTTTACATATAGCTATTTTTGAAAGCGCTATTGTTGACTGTCACTACATTTGATGGGGGCTATTAGTGATTATGCTTTTTATCATATATCCTACATCAAACTCGTTTTGGTGGAGGTTTTTTGACAGTGGCATTTTACTCGTTACTGTTTTTCAAGGTGCATTTATAACTGTAGAAATTACACGTAGCTATTTGCTATTTTTAATGTCAATATCTATGGAAGTTGGTATTGTTGACCATTGATAAATTTTTTCGGTGAGTGATATTTGTGGTAGCACTATTTTTCACAACGGCATTTAACGGCATAGCTATCTGTGATGGCGCTATATTTGACTACCATGTTTTTAAAGACAATGTTTTACAGGTAGCTATTATTGATGAGAACTGTATTTGATAGATGCTACTATTTATAGCGCTATTTCTGAGGGTGATATTTATGAGGATATTTTAGAGGGTGATATTGTTAACCACAATGGCTTACATGTATTGATGAGAGCCATTTTTAGTCATTTTGAAACACGGTTTTTTACGGATGGTATTTGTAATGGCACTAATTTTGACAACACTTTCTGCGTGGGTATTCTTCATGGCGCTTTGTTTTGTGAACTATATTTTTAACGTCAATATTTTACAAGTAGCTATTTCTGGCAGTTATTGTTATTGAGGCCTCTATTTTCTGTTGGACTATTTTAAAAATGTTTGACACTGTATCAAGTTGGGTGCTATATCGTCTTTTTATAATTTCATTATTTCGCTCGTTACTAGCAAACATATTACGGCCAAACGAGCTCTTCCGTCGACCCGCAACCGGAGAGGTGGAAAAAGGCAGAGGAGTAGGGGGAGTTCAGGAAATCGCTTACGGGAGGAAGTCTTTCTAGTTGTGTACAGGGGATGTCGAAATTAACGGGCGCCACCTTCCAAATACAGCTGATATAATTAAATTATTGGCAATGACAAAAATACAAAAGAATGACAAAATTACAAAAGAATGACAGAAAATGGTGATTTTATAGTTCCATATTACAAACTTTTAATTTGAACGTGCAAGAAGAAGAATTCGCCGTTGCTTGCGTAGGTTATTTACATTCTCCAAACAACTACGTGGCCAGTGGCGTCGGGGTTTACAAGAATAATACAATATAACAAAAATTACTTTTTACAATTAGTAATACGAGTAAAAGGACAATCGGCGACTGAAGGTCGCTTCTTGTTGCATAAAAAAAGGTTCAATTACTTAGAATTTTGCAAGTTAACGCGAAAAAGGTTTTTTTTTCACCACACAAAAAACTAGGTCCTTCACCTTCACTTTCGGTGAATGGGGTATATAGAGAGAGGCAGGCAGAATTCTGAAGGGGGGTCCTCCAGATGCAGGTACAGTCTGGGTTATTTACAGGTCCGGAAAAAGGTAGACGACTTCGGGAAAATTGCGAGACGAAATATTTGTCGCACAACGGCACAGGCAAAGGAACAAAGAATGGGCTCGATTCTAATCCGCCAAAGGCGATCGAAAAATTTGCAATGAATTGCCTTTCCAGGGATAAACATTCCAGCGCATTTCTTTTAAATCCGACACTTGTCGATATTCTGTTCAGCCACGGTGATAACAGCGATACGAAACTACGTACGATGGATACCAATCGAAAATCAAAAGCAGTCCCTGCAGTACTTGCTTTCTTAACGGGCCCCGCAGATGGGCTTCGTAGACCGGAGTTCAGCGAAGATCGAAGGCTGACTGAAGAGCTAAAAGCAACCCGAATATGCATCGGTCAAAAATATTACACCACCTTGAGGAATATGATGAAATAGTTCTGGGAAGATCTGAAATGTAAATTCGCAGAAAGCGTCCAGGATCAGGTGCAGACAAAACATTAATCGGCAAATCTAGCCTACAAAGGGAAACTTCAAGGCTTTGCGGAAAATAACGAAAATTGTAATCGACATAAGAACTGCAATTAAAAACGAAATTTAATTCCTATGAAGCGGCAATTAAAGTATAACTCTAATCCAGACAGAATGGCACAAAATCAAATGAACATAACAAACACAAGCATAAGTAATAATTTTTAGCTAGAAAATGTTCACAAAATGACTTTCGCGGTATTGTAATACTTCTTGAAGAAATAAACAATTCATTCTACCAGCTATTAAAATTTGATCACGACGTGTTTGTATATTTTCAAGTGTGTATTCCCTGATTCTAACAATTTGGAGCTATAATAGTACAAAAGCACATTTTCAGTTGCCTTAATATATCTAGTTGAATATGCATCAATGTTTTCCTAGATGCTTCGTTAGTTATTCCAAAACACGGAAGCGCTTCTGTTGAGCTAAGCTCTAATCTTAACCTTGTCCATATATCACATACACAACGTGACCTTTGTTAAACCGCAAATGTTTACATTGGGCCCTTTCTTTGCTTCCCTGCACGACCTACTTAAGAACGACAATATTTGCTCGCTATTTCCCAGTGTTTTTCCAATATTTCGTGCTTCTGGAGGTGCAATTGCAATAATTGGACTACGAGAACTGTTAGCTCGTTATAATTGCTTTTGTCGCTTCCTTTGCAAACAGTGATAAGAAGTTGCTGTATTTTCTGTTATTATACAACTGAATTGGCATCTCCTTGAATTGTTATTTCTATTTTATGCAGAAATTTCAATTACATTCGAAGAACTATAAACTATAACATGCAAACTCTAAAACAAAGTTGCTTATGTTAGGAGAGTTTCTCGTTGAAAGTTTTTATTCAACTCATTAACAAGATTGTTTCGCAGAAACCAAGTTTCACATATTTTTTATATACTTATCGTATGGGTAGAGTGTTGAAATTGAGTAGTGCATACACCAATGACAGACGAGAGTCGCAAATAAGCGACGCCATATATGGAAACATGAAACAAAGAATCGACTCATCAATTTGTTTCTGCTATTAAGTACTGTAGTGTAACTCACCGAGGAGCCCACTTCATCTACTCGGTTGAACGGGCAGTTTGTTGATAATACTTGATCAAATGATTAGCCCTTGAATAGGTCCGCTCTGATGAGTCGAGTCTTACCGCACTGCGGACAAAATGATCTGTTGTGTTCACTTTGCATTCTGTCTTCTTCTTTGCAAGAACGAACTTTTCACACAGTCCAGTATTGAGTATTAGGTTGTTGAAAGTGTCCATAAGTTCTCAAGCTTCTAGGAACGAGGCTCCAAGGTGTTTAAGGATTTTACCAGGCAACTGCTTCTCATTGGCGGACCCTATAGGCGGGAAGTTCATGTTCAATGTCGAACATTTTACATTTTGTGTTTTCTGTAACCCCCAATTTTCAATTTACAGTAATACATTAACATTCCTGTTAACGTTTTTTATTGGCTTTACGAGATTCAGGATTTGCTTTGTGTATCTTTTCAGCGGATCTTTTACGATGAATCGCGAGTTTGTAAATTCCGGTACATTGCGAAGTGTATTTGATGTAATTACGATTTTGTAAGCAATACCACAAGCGGCCTCTAGCCCCATTAAGGGTGAGGTGCTCCTCCCTTAGCCAGTGAGTCTGCCTTGGCGTTGCCTAAGACGCTAACATGACCGGGAATCCTTTCAATTCAATTTAATCCAATTTTCTCGGTATGTGCACAAGTAAATGCTAACACAAATCAAAGGCCGTTTTAGGAAATGCCTTTTCTTCGGAAGGATATGTGGGAAAAAAGTTAGTGTGTATACAAGATTATTATTTATGCTGTTAGTATAATGGTTGTGCAGTGAGGGTAGGTCGTCGAGGTAGTCTCCTAGGATTTGTCATATTGCCTCCGCGTCGCAAAGCCTTACCGCGATGGTCCTAGCTATATATCGCCGGCGGTACTCAAAAACTCTGCTGTGGATGGTTGCGATGAATGCCAGGTTACAGATCTCTTCCCCTCGATGATTCTCTTCTTTGTCAGAGACCTAGTGATGAAAGAGCGCGCTACCAAGCTAAAACCAGTAAACCAATAATCGACGATGGGTCGGGTTATTTCTGTATAGGTCTAGACGAAGGTTGTAAGGTGACAGTCACTGCCGAGACTGCCTTGAATTATTGAAAAGGCGACCCGACGTCACAGAGTCTCCTTTAGACAGCAGGGAAGAGGGAAGAAGCAGGAAAAAAGAGACTCTTGCAGAACACCCGACGGACGTTGAGGGACTGGAGAAACCGGTGTCGGTAGTTGCTGGGGTATCAAAACAGGATGGTTTGGAATTTTGGCGGGGTTAGACTTCACCGTCCAGCGATCAAACAAAATGTCTGGTCTGTTGAGTTCCGCTGAGAACTTGCGGGAAGCTTGCTGGCTTGTGCGTACTATGAACCATATGGCGGTGTAATCGGCACATTGTAAGAGGCGCACGGAAAGTTAGTGAGGAATAGACCAAAGAACAGTAGCGGGAATAGAATTGAATCTTTAAAAACCCCGGCATTGGGCGTGAATGCTCTGGAGGTGTGTTTTCCTGTGCTACGACTCCAATGTTGGTGCTTGGAGTGAAAGTTGTATACAAGGTGAAGTAAGGTTAAGTGGAACTTCTGCTTGGGTGAGATTTATCAGAAAATCTTTATGCCGCACCGAGTCCAACGCTTCCTTTCCAATAGGACTGTTAGCATGCATGACCCCATATTTAGGGCTACGTAGATGTCGATGTGTAGTCGTAGCAATAGGTTATTGGCGCTTCTCCCTGAGCGTAAGCCCAACTGGATTTCTGTGGTGATCTGGTGGACATCCACTAAGAATCACAGTCGGTCAGTAAGGAGGAATGAAATGGGGCGTTCGGCTGATAGGTTGGTGTGGTTCCTGCATGGTTTGGGAAGCATCACCACCTTGACTATTTGTAAGGATATGGAAAAGTAACCTGATCGAAAACAACAGTTGAAGGGAAGCATGATGAAGGAAATTGCAACCTCTGGGAGTTTGAGGAAGGGCTTTGTGGGTTATGTAGTCTTGCCTGACATATGTTTTACCGGACTTTCTGGAATTCTCCCTCCTCTATGGAACAAAGACTTCCCGGTTGTGGGTTGCCCGTTGTTAACAATTGTTGACTTGACCATGATGGTGAATAGTGTTCTTAAGCCCGCATGACTGTCAGTACTGATGAGTGTCTGCTCTCCTTCCTACTTTTTTCTATTACGGTTTGCATGCAGATGATTATAGCTGTCAGTTCTGACTAGAATGTAATGTTTTGCCTACCAAGGTTTATCCTGATTTCATTCCATGTGACCACGCCGTGTACCCGACCATTTCATAATGACATTCTGTTTGACTGCGTACTAAATATGCAATTGCTTTTACTTGCTGTAAGATCTTTGTGTGATAGCGCGTCAACTCCACCAGTACGTATACTGGAGGAAAGTTTAACAACGTTTCCAGCAGCAGTAAGCTAGTCGTGGTAGTTTACCTAACTGATACCACAAAATCAATTATCCATTTAGAACCTGTTGTTTGATATTTTGTCTTCTTGCGGGTAGAAGGTAAGTCTGGTGTCAAAAGTGATCTCTAAAGATATCACTAGATTCTCTCCCCTCAAATTGAGAACCTTTAGATCATAGAGGTTTCTATTCCATGAGAAGGCAATCACAGGAGTTTTCTCTGAATTAAGATAGCTCTTTACTACGACACCAACGACTAATAAAGTAATCTTCATCAAGTTTGCCATATTTTGCAGCGATTAAGATGACAATATCATCTGCGTACCCTTGCGTATATACTCCGTATATACGTCTCTACCAGTTGTTGTAGGAGTTTATCAACTGTATGAGAAAGTAACCTACCCTTTCCAGCTTTTAGCAACAGAAACCTTTCCGGTTACTCCTTTCAGAGACGACTTTACAATTGATAAACCTAAAAAATATCCTAATCGTCTAATCGCTCATACATGCAATTACTTTACATTAGGATACAAAAGTAGTTTTTGCAAAGCCATATAATATTGTTGTTGTTTTCAAATATTAATTGACCAAGATGGTTTCATTTCTAATATTTGGTTTTCTGTTACAGGTGAGTTTTACAATTTACCAGAAAAGTGGTGAGTACAATCTTATGGTTATGATAAACTCGATTTAGAATATTTTTAGATCTATCAGCGTTTGCTGAATTATTCCTAAGTTTCGAAAACAAAGTTCTGAAGAAGAACTATCGAAAGTGACTGCAGTAGTTATTTTGATAATCATGTAAGCTTCAAAGAAACATCTACTTTTCGAAGCCCTTTCAAAACTATTTTGTACGTATTTTAAAAGTCTAGGAAATCTAAAGGAATAAATAGTAAAAGTTTTATGAAAGTTTTCTTCTACTCAAAGTATTGATATTCTGTTTCCAATTCTGATCATACTCATACGTTAGAAACATAAACTGCAGGTTCTTGGAACACAATCACTAGTTGGAAGTTCCGATTTAATGCACATGCGTTTCATCAAGTTTCTGGTCGAAGCCAGCTGTCTCAAGGCATTATGCTTGATATATACAGTTAGCTAGGGATTAATAGCTTAGAACTTTGCAACGATGTTATCGAACGATGTTTAATATAGTATTGTGTTAAAAGCAGGTAATATATTCGATATAACTATAATAGAGTTTAAAAGTCTATATACTGGTAGCTAAATTAGAAACGTTTAATATACCGGGTTTTCTAATGAACTGGAGTATATACAAAATGCATTGGAAATTATATTGTGCAGATTTTAAATATCCAATGTATTTTGACTAAGGAAATACATTGTATTGTTGATATTTGATATTATTAGTATAGTTCAAATCAAATTATACCTCCGTAGCTCAGTGACAATAACCTTTTCAGTGTATTTTTTTTTAGCTATATACATCTAGTTCGTGGCATCAGACAAATTTTATTCGAATAATACTAATATTAAGGATTTGAAGAATATAGATACGAAAACTTGAAAGCGACAATCCCGAACAACATGGGATGCAGATTTAAACCGTTTGCCTATAAATTGTTTCTTTTTGCTAGCTAGCGGTATTGCCAATGTGCGAGAAATTACCTAAAATTGGGGATTTTTGACATTACTGTAATTATTATGTCCGACAACTAAATATTCATAGGAAACACTGGACATTTTAGAGCCCCCACCGTTCTAAATACATTGCCATTAATTTGTTATAATTTTACTGAAACACCAGTTGTGTAATTAATATTTATTTTCCTTTTTTTTGAATTATATGAAAACTGTTTTTTATAATTTTTATATGATTTTGTGTTTGCATTATTCGAAACTTGCCTCATTTATGAATTGTCACTACGATACTACATTTTAAAATATATGAGCGAGACTTTCGAATAAAGAATACAGATATAAAACACTGCATCTACCTTCTTAAATTTTATTAGATAGCGGTGTTGTCGATTGGTGAATAAACACTTAAAGTTGGGGATTATTTTACTACAGCAATTATTACTTCTAAAAACTAAATATTTGTAAGTACAATTGAAGATTTGTTCTGTATACATTGTTATTAATTTCATATAATTTTACTGACACATTATTTGTGTAGTTGTACTTATTTGATTTGCATTCTATGGTTGTTGTTCCTTGCAGATTTCCCATGGATTTAATTTTGTATAATTGTTAACTCAACATAGACATAAAATGCGGAAGACATCATTTTCCACATATTTTACACGATTTTTGTTCTCTAGGTATCCCTGTACATATCGCGGTGTTGCCAGTGTTTGGGGAATTACTTAAAGTTAGGGATTTTTTCGCTACTGCACTTATTACTTCTGAATACTAGATTATTGTAGGCAAAATCGAAAATGATTTGAAAGTCTATATATAAGTATTATGATTAAATTTTTATAATTTGTCTGATAAGCTACTTGTGTAATTACAACTTATTTTCCTATTTTTGCGCTATGAAGATGTCATCTTTATTAACTTGATTTATTTAGAAATTGTCTCTACAGAACTATATTGCACAATATCATCCAAATCATTCCGCTGTACAGGATTTTTTCTATAATGAACACAGATTCTAACTTAATCCATTGTATTAGACAGCGGTGTTGTCAATACATGAATAATTACCTAAAACCAGGGATTTCAGCCACTTTAATTTTAGGTAAATTTAATGATTTGAAAGTTTGCAAATTTCTATATACATTGATTGTTATTAACTTTTTCGTATAATTTTACTGATAAACTAGCTGTGTAATTAGTACTACTTATTATTCTATTTTTGATGTTATATTATATAATATTGATGTTGCTGTTTACAGCTTTCATATGGAAATTTTTTTTTGTTAGCGTTAACTTGCTTCATTTGTGAATTGTCTCTACAATATTACATTTTACAATATCAACCAAAGTATTCCAACGACATTAAATACGGAAAAGCTTCATTTTTCAAGTATTTTACACTGTTTGAGTTCTCTAGGAATACTTGTATAGATAGCGGTGTTGCCAGTGTGTTGGGAATTACCTAACGATGGGAAATTTTCGCTACCGTACTTATTACTTCTAAAAATTAGATTATTGTAGGTAAAATTGAAGATCTGTAATCCTTTAACGTTCTGTTTACATATTAATTAAACTCTTACAATTTTTGCTATAAACTAGTATAATTAAAACATATTATTCTATGTTGTCATATGCTATTGCTAACACTTTAACTCGAAACAATCCCAGTACATCTTAATGGTTTCAAATTTCTGTTTTGCATCTTAATAAATAAAGAAAACGAAAGTGGCTAACTTATATTTCGCGTACACCAAGAGCAACATAATAAAATTGTGGGAAACAAAGAAATTTAAGAAAATTGTACCGGGATGAATTCAAAGAACAAAGGAAGGAAGTAAATTACATCTAAAACATTATAACGAAGTTAAAGAAGTACTTGAAGTCTTTATGCTGTTATTTCAAAAATTCAATTTGTGTTCATCCCCTAAAAAACCAGCGAAATGAAATTTGTCTTAGTGGCGCTTGTCGGTTGTGCCCCTAAATTGGTTACGTTAAAAAAATAATATTAAACTTAACAGACCGGATAACCCCGCTATGTTAGGCCCGCATTTTCCACGTTTAGTTTGCTCAGTCTAATCCTGATGTAGAGCTCCTGCATTACCGGTTCGTTTAAATGTAATTATGTGCTCAATTATAATTCCCTGCTGTTATTGAACTTTTATCAGAATTAACATTCAAAAACACTAATGCAATATCAATTTTATCAGTACGAACGGTGTATGAATCTGATTTGCATAATTACTCGCGTTTCGAGTTTATTTTCGAAAGGGTTTTTGCTCCAAAACCGTTGGTTAGACAACCAGAATGCTAACGAAAATTGTAGCTCCTGCAAGACCGCAAGCCAACAAGCATTTGTCTAAGCTTCAAAGATCATTATTAATAATATTTTCAATAACGGTAAATTGTATTATGCGAACGTGGAACAGATTGGAGTAAGTAATATAATAATTTTTGACTACCTATAGTAAATTTTCTTCATTTGTCTATCAGGTTATTAATATAGGCTTATTGTTACTATCATGTACAGAAAGGGTTGCAATTTTTAACATTTACTAAAAGAATTTGTTAATGTTTAGACGTGTTTTATGGCGTATAATTACCAAGCTTTTATATAAATATCTTCTTCTAGCAAATTAACCCACAGATTGCAGCATGAATAGCTTTTTTTATTGTTAATATATTCACATGTAATATTCTTTCAATTTTGGTGACAAACAGTGGTTCCATGAGTCAAATCTGGCGAATAAATATTACAAATTTTCTGTACAGCATTATGGACTGAAATTATTTTAACGAAACTTTTATGAGTAGGAGCATTAATTTAATGGATCAAATGCCGGTTGTTAGTTTCTTTTATCGCTTTTCGTTGGTAGCGGCCCGAAGTTTTCCAATAATTTTGGTAATACTTGTTATGCTGGTTTGAGTTTTGCCGGTTAAATTTTGAAAGTTCATCTGTTCCGTTTGACGTACTTGTGTAAGTCTGGAGATACCGACAAAAGGCAGTTCTTGTAACTCTTCGTTTGCAAATCCGCCGGAAAGCACACGTGCAAGAAGATTGTTCCAGAAGAATTTCGTTACGTGGGAGTTTTTGCGGCAGGGGGAAGTTAGTGGACGCTAGCTTCTGGAAGTGAACGGACGTTGGAAGACCGAGTTGTTGGCTGCTTTCTTCTGCTAAATGAATTTATCGTTTCGTTTTTTGCCTTAGGCAAAAGAATCTTCGACTTGTGTCGGATTAAATATATTAGCAGAGTATCAGCTTTTTGTAAAGACAATTCCGTGAATTTGTGCTCTCAACTTGTATCGGAATAAAAGCTTTCAATATCGTGACAGTCTCCTGTGAACCGTTGCAAGTGATCATCCTGTGAAGCGGCGGAAATTGTGGCATTTGAAGTTCCCGTTCTCCTTTTCTACGCCATAGCGTTGTGTCTCTCTCGTCATCCAGTCTTCAGGGGCGTGCTTGCGAATTTTTCGTGCTTCCCGAACAACCTAGGAATACCCAAATTGTGCCTCTCTCTACTCCGTACCGAAGAGAAAACTAAGGTAAACCTTGCGAATGTACTATATAGTGTTTGTTTTTTTCGTGTTTATCGGTGTTTCGTTAAAGACTAGGAAATAGAACAGTTTAATTTCCTTGTAATATAACAGATCTGTTAATTAAGTAAATGCCGCAAGCCACTGGCGGTGAGCCTATCTTGTTTGAATTTTCAATCTTCCCTCTGTGTTTTAACTAGAATTATTACCGTTTTGGATATCTTTCTTGCACTATGTGTATTACCAATTTCAAACAGCAGTAGAATTATATTTGTCTTCAAATTCACCATATCATTTATTTCTTTGTTTTTGTTTGTGTTGTGCATGAACTTTGTAAGCTTTATATAAAGGAGGAGGCACAATAAATGTGAGTCCGATTCCCGTAAGCTGCTGGCTTGTCCACCTTCCACGAGAACCTGCAATCAGTTGTGATTTGGAAGGTGGCGCCCGCTAATTTTGATCTGCTCTATACACAACTAGGTATGATTTCCCTCCCATAAGCGTTTCTCGTGAACCACCCCTACTTCTCTTCACTAAGTCGAAGGCCTTTTCCACCTTTCCTTTTGCAAGTCGACGAAAAAGCTCGTTTGGCCCGTAACATACTGCTCTGTGATAATGGCTCCACATTGAAAATTTATATTATTTAGACTAGGTATCGCTTAGAAAAATGCTAGAAACAAGAAACTAAATTTACGTGGAAGGAAAATGGCATAAGATATTTTTGCTTTTGAGGAGGTCTTAATAATAAATATATATTTTTTAAACATTCCTTATTCACTTATTTATTGGAAAATTCGAAAAATTATTAATGTAGCAAAGCACTGCAATATTACCAAATGAGGAAATTTTTAATACCTCTAATAGAATAGGTGCTACGAAGGGCATGCAAAGCTGTCGGTCTCGGTTGTCATACGAACGTCTTTGACAGTTGTAAACCATTTAGGGCAACTTATATTCTCTGTTCGATGGGTTAGGGTAACCTCCTGCCCGGCATACGTGCAAAGATGGCTGACAGACTCTACTTCAGTGTAATTAACATGCCATTGATTCATAAACAGAAGAAGAAAAAGAAGAAAAAGTTCTGTGAGCCCTCTTTGCACATATGTCAGGCGGGAGGCTAACCTAACCGCTCGAACAGTGTTACGGGCCAAACGAATTTTTCCGTCGGTTCAGAAAGGTGGAAATGCCTTCGGTTTAAATCTGAGGAGTAGGGGTGGTTTACGAGATACGCTTAAGGGAAGGAAATCCAATGTAGTTATGTACAGAGAAAGTCAAAATTAGTGGGCGCCACTTTCCAAATCACAGTAGATCAAACTCTCCTTTATTGTGCCTCCTCCTGCATATAATGCTTACAAAGTTTATGCGCCATAAAATACACAGAAATAAAAGATATGGTTAATTTTAAGACAAATATAACTCTACTGCTTGAAACTGGTAATACACATAGTACAAAAAATACAATCAAAACGGTAATAACTTTAAATACACTTTACAATCAACAAATAATGACAAGTGGCCACTGAAGGTCGCTGTATTTTATGCAACAATACAAGTCTTTAAAATTAATTACGCAAAAGGCAATTTTACTTTAGTTTCGTCAGTTATGGAGGCGAAAGAGAGCACAATCTGGGTGTTTGTCGTTCTTCTTTGGAAAAAAATGCAAGTACGCCCCTGGGTGTTAAATTGCGAAACTGACAATGCACATTTATACCAACGGGACTCCAACTGAGATTGCAAAACGGAGGCCTTAGATGTTTTTGTCAATCGGGAACAAAATATTCGCCGCACAAACTTCTAAAGTGTATGTCGCAGCAGCGGCACATCCAGAGTGTTAGAAAAGGGGTTCAATATTAATCCGCAACAGCAATAAACATATTCGCAATGAATTGCCTTCCAAGGGTTAAATCCAGCATATTTCTTAAATCTGACATTTGCCGATGGTTCTGCGCACTCCCGATAACAGCGATACGGAAATTTACGCAATGGACACACATCGAAACCCAAACCCCCTGCCCCCGTAGTACTTGTCGTCGGCGCTGAGGTCTTAGCAAGCAACCGGGTCGAAAGGAGATCTCCAATAAAATAAGACTTTAATCAGAAATTTCACTACATGGATTATCAAAAATGTTCGTATGACAACCGGGATCGACGGCGTTACGTGGCTTCTAAAGCGAACTGGTTGCAAATACCACCATATTGGTTCATCGGCGTCCGCAGTGATATGCCATACAACCGATATGCGTTCGTTTATAGCAACTAACTGCCAGTTGTGATTATATACAATATGTTCAACAAAATGTGGGACACGAGTGTTTTAGCTTGATTCAGAATATTAAAAATTTTTCAAAGTATAAATTGGATCGTATGCATTATAAACTATCGTCGCAAAATATTAAAATACTAAGTAGTTAATATTCTCGTAAACAATTCTTAAAGCCTATAGAAAATTGGTTTATGTGTTGATTGGATTATTAAATGACAGAATCAAAAGACTGTAACAACCTGTATCGTAAACAATTTAAGTAACACGAAAAATATTTGATATTTATACAAAGTAATTTTTATTTACTTTAATATACTACGAAGGATTTGAAAATAGTTGGCAAAGACGTCAGAAAAATGCTATCCATTTGGTTGTAAATAGTATGGGCCGTGAAATAGTTTCCTTCACCATCAGTGCAGAATGGGCAGCTGCATTTTGATGTAACAATAACCGAGTAATTTTTCTCGAAATTACGGTCGCATTTGAGAAATGCTTTTAAATAATCTCGTTATGTCTGTAGCAATATTTACTGTTTGTCGTTTCCGGCAAAAATTGTTTGTGGATCACAACCTGCTTATCGAAAAAGGTATTCAGCATGGGTTTGGTTGTGATTTTTGCGAATGAAACTTTCTACCCATGACATACAACCAGTGACAATCCGATTTAAAAAAATTGCATTGTAGTGACAATTACGTGACGACCTTTGCACAGATGTTCCTCTTTTCTAAATCTTCATGTTAATTCTGGTGAATCATCTCATTGTTCATATTCAACTCATGTGTCGGCATTTGGAAGGCCATTCGGTGATCTTTTGCCACAGTTTCGCGAATTCTTGTGATCGAATCGGCATTTGAATACGTTAAAACCATTCAAGAACACTAGTTTCTTGTGTTTTCTTTTAATTTACAACGAAATTTAATATTCACTCGTTATTCCACGACGACTGACAGAATCACGATGTAAGCGATGGCGTTCTGCACAGAAACATCTTCGCTTGACCACCCTATTGATGAAATTGTGAACCATTATATGCCGTTTTACTACTGGTTTAATTTCACGTGAGTCCAGTATTGCAGCGTTAATCAGCGAATAAAATTGTCGAACTGTATTAATGCTAATGCTTGGTCGTTAATGTAAGATCTTTTTTCTGTGTTTTAACCTTTAATAATGGTTTGACTAGTAGTCTCTTTAACTGGAATATAATACATATGTTGATTGATTTAATGTGTTTTTTTGTTTGTTAGTGAGAGTTATTTAAAAATACGCTGCAAGCAAACATTCTCAAGTCTATATTGTATACAACTGAATTTTTATATACAGAAACACTAATCACACAAACAGATTGGAAATTTTCACGCAAGTAGATAACGTGTTAACGCTATGCTATAACATTACGCGCTGTCACTGCCATTCCATAATCTCACAGTTTTCTCAAATTCTTACAATTAAGCATAATCTTTCGAATACAAAATATTCGAATTCATTTCGTTTAGAAATCACTTCAGTTTGATGTTCAATAGTTTTTGATAATGTATCAAGTTCCGATGCCTCGAACGTAATCCCCGTTTAATATCAAAGGCTAGTGTTTTAGGGAAAAACTAAGAATGGTACCTTGTCGTAAGTTAAATCTGAATAATGTATGGTTTAATATAATAATTTTTTGTAAAATCCAAGCAGAAAGTGTTTTTCATACACACATATTGTTTAACAAATATTCTCGATCACAACAATTACAAAAGTTACAGTACTACAGACAAGTCCGAAAATGAATCATTGACAGAAACTCTATACTTAGGTTACGTATCCAACAAAGATTGTAGTTGACTTAATCGCCGAACACCAGGACACAGAAACGAAGGCAGCCGAAAGTGCGACGTTTATAATTTATCTCGGCACTTTCAATTCTATGACCAGAAATAAATCTGAATGTTATTTTTTGCACCACATGCAGTAAAATTATATTAGAATGATGCTCATAGGCATTTCATTTCTCAATATGCACTTTCAATCTAATGGAAAGAAATTATACTATACAAATGATATTTTTCGCACCATATCCAGCAGCATTATAGTGGAATCATGCTCACACACATTTCATCCCTAAATATGCACTTTCAATCCTATGAAAAGAAATAAATCTTAATGTTATTTTTCGCACCATATACAGTAAGGTTATATTAGAATGATGGTTATACGAATTTCATTCCTCAGTATGCACTTTCAATCGAGTGGAAAGAAATTACACTATACAAATGATATTTTTCGCACCATATCCAGCAGCATTATGATGGAATCATGTTCACAGGCATTTCGGCCCTGAATATGGACTTTCAACCCTATGAACAACAATTATTATTCTTCGCACCATGTTCAGGAAAATTGTTTTTGGAATCACGTATATGAGAATGTCATCTCTTAAAATGGGATTTGTACCGCCTAATCTGTAACAAGCATTTTGAATACAAATAACACCGAAAGATTGCAATATGCAGGATAAATATCAAACAAATCGTGGGTCGTAGCACATGACTTCAGCTTATATGTATTGAACTAATCATTTTTAAACTAGCAATCTGTGAATGCTTTCAAAATTTGGAATATGCATTATATACGATTTTAGCAGACCGTGCTCACTTTTCATATTGATTCTGCTAGAGACCCAACAACTGCCCTACTATATCTGCCGGAACAACTACTGGCGCAATGATTCCGTTTCAATGCATTCGCAATACATTCCGTTATTGAAGTACCTACATTCTGATTTTAGTGATGCTCGCAAACACGAGTTTATGGTTACGGTGGTATCTAGATTTACAAGCCCGTAATTAATAGACAGTACTGATTGAATATCTATAGGGCTTTCACGAAATCTGCACGTAAATACTTTAACTATAATAGGTGAGACTAGGTCAAGTAAATCTAATTTCATTCGGTAAGTGCAAAAATATTTTCAGTGGTTTCATTTATATTTGACTGTTTATCTTAATCTTTTATACACTAGCCTTCATTGTTTAAATATTAACGAAGCTTAATATGAAGAAAAAAGATGTTCATAAATATTTTCACACTTCCTTTTTTATTATTCTGTACAAAAGCGCAAATGGATTTGTGTTTAAAAATCCTTTTAAATACTGTACAGTTCCGTTAAATTTTTTATAATGTATTTCTTGAAGCAATTATAAGAATACAAGAATTTTTGCTTCCCTCTGTGATTACACTTTTTCAAAATGCCATTAATTTTTGTACTTTAAAAATCTTTTGTCAACATAAGTTACTACAGGTATACACAATTATTATAATTTTTTAATAGTGCCCGTACATTTTACCTATTCAGAATCCACGTTGGTCCCGGTTGTTGTTCTTGTATTTAGCGCAGGGCAGCAGGTGAGAGACGATTAGGGATTTAGATAGTACGAAATTTCGAGAAACCGAATAGCGAATATTAGAGGTCAAGTTCTTTCAGCTACTAGAAATAACTAGTAATGTTTTGAAAAACAGCGAAAGTAACAGAAAATCTGTTAGAACAGAAAATCTGTTAGAACAGAAAACACATTCAAGAAGAAGAATATTATCACAGGTTAAGCGGTTAATAAACTATCCGGTACCATAAAAATCTGGGATTCAAATAATTCGAGAATACCGAGCAATTCGTTTAACACTGATACCGAATAATTTGTGCAGACGTTCTAACCCAATTCCGAATAATTTATCTAACCGTACTATTCTAATATTAAGTAATTCGAATACCGAATAATTTGGGTAACTGTACCGACCGATTACTAAATAATTTAGATAACTGTGGTATTTTAATATTGAATTATTTGGCTAATTGTATTATTTAATATAAAATAATTCGGGTAGCCGTATTAACTCAAACCCAAATAGCAAACCACCCTATTCTAATACTGAATATATTGTATATAATTGTATTATCCGAACACCGAATAATTTGGGTAATCGTACCAACCGATTACCGAATGATGTAGTTAACTGTGCTATTCTAATATTGAATGATTTAGCAATTTGTGTTATCGGAATACCGAATAATTCGGGTAGTTGTACTAACCGCCTACCGAATAATGTAGTAAACGGTGATATTCTAATACAGCATGATTCAGTTAATTGTGTTATCGAAATATCGAATAATTCGGGTAGTCGTACTAACCGCCTACCGAATAATGTCTTTAACTGTGTTATTCTATTACTGAGTATTGTAGTGAACTGTGTTATTCTAATACAGCATGATTCAGTTAATTGTGTTATCGAAATATCGAATAATTCGGGTAGTCATACTAACCGCCTACCGAATAATGTCGTTAACTGTGTTATTCTATTACTGAATATTGTAGTTAACTGTGCTACTCTAATATTGAATGATTTAGCTAATTGTGTTATCGGAATAACGAATAATTCGGGTAACGTTGCTAACAGAATACCAAATAATGTAGTTAACTGTACCATTAATATTGATTAATTATATTATCCTAACTCTGAATCATTTCGGTAGCCGTACTAACCCAATACCGAATAATTTAGCTAACTTCCTTATTCTAATACTGATTGCGTCGACTAATTCTGTTATCCGAATGCCGAATAATTTAGGTGATCGTACTAGCTGAATACCGATCATTTTGCTAACTGTATTATTCTAATTTCACCTAATTCGGCTAAATATATTTTTGGAACACAGAATAATTCAGGTAACCGACTACCGAATAATGTATTTAACTGTCTGATTTTATTACTGAAGGTTTGGCTAATTGTATTATCCGAATACCGAATAAATTGGGTAATCGTGCTAACCGCCTACAGAATAATGTAGTGAACTGTGTTATACTAATACTGTTTGATTCAGGTAATTGTGTTCTTGGAAAACCGAATAATTAGAGTAGCCGTGGTAATAGAATAGCGAATAATTTAGCTATCTCCCCTATTATAATACTGATTACTTCTACTAATTTTCTTATCCGAATGCTGAATAATTTACATAATCGTACTACCCGAATACCGAATCATTTTGCTAACCATACTATTCTAATATTGACTAATTCGGCTAGATGTATTTTTCGAATAAGTACAGAATAATCTAGGTAATCGCACTAACCGTCTACCGAATAATGTAATTAACTGTCTGATTTTAATTCCGATGGGTCTGGGTAACTGTATTATCCAAATACCGAATAATTCGGGTAATCGTACCAACAGAATACTGAATAAGTTTAGTAAGCGTTCTAACTGAATACCGAATAGTTTAGTGAACCGTAAAATTTTAATACAGAATAATTCCGGTAACTGTATTATCCGAATACCAACTAATTTGTTTAACCATACTATTCAAATACTGAACAATTAGGCCAATTGGCATTTATTAATGCAAAATTACAGCAAAAGATCAAATTTAAGACACGCTAATATATTGTAGGTAACATTTTACATTAGTACACTAACTCAAACTTGTTTTGTGATTATATAAATTAAAACGCGTGCTTTGTGTATTTTTTAATTCAAACGTATTTTATTTGGGTGAACATGTTTACTTCTGCTACTTTAGTTTTATTTGGAAAGAATACATAGGCCTGTACTTTCCATTTTCCATTGGGAAGGTTTGGCGGCAGTTTAGTAGTAGTAGGACTCCATCCCTCGCTATGGTACGTTACCTAAATATTCAAATAGTACATCTTATTTTTATGATTTTCTAATAAAATCGCAACTGACCCCGTTCTTCAATGGCCAAATCACTGGAGGTTTAGTATATTTCATGCATAAATCCGAAATATCCATTTCTTCCATATCTGTAAACTTTCTAATACTGGTATCCACGTGGCAAACGTTCATACTGTAATTGTTTTTGACCTTTCGGAAAACTGCTCCGAAAAACTAAAAGAAAATTCATTTTAGAGTATGCAAAGATGGGTGTACTTTGTAGTACCCGGAAGTTGGGCGGAATGTCAAATTTGAAAGTAATAGTTGCATTTACTGCATTTACGGTCTCGTTTAGTTTGTAAACTTCAGCTACCATTTCGGCATATTTAGGGTCAACATAGGTCACTATCAACTTCTCTAGAAAAATTTGTTGTTTCTGAGGAAAGAAATCTATTAGATAAAATATGAATAGCACTTGTTTTAAGAAGAAAATGTTCCGCTTCTTGAAAATGTGTCGCAGGTACATCTTGCGTAGCTTTTCCATACGAAAGAATGTACTAAATGTTATTCAGTGACTAGAAGAGGACTCACCTTCCATCCGAAAACTCCCCCAAAAAGCAGCAATAAATATAATTCTTTTAACTTCCACATTGTTAGTATTTACCACTCTGAATGAAGCTCCTCAAACGTGGACTAATTGTTTTAAACATTATCTGCTAGTGATGATCATTGTAAAACAGAGAGTCCTTGATGTTGCCACGGTTGCTAGCTACTAAATAGCGCAAATGACCGCCAAAGTGCTTAATGACAAGCTTAAAACTTAATGATTGTAACTTCTAACATATCCATCCAAGAATATTCAACAAATATATTTACGTCCTTATATCACATTCTTGATGCGGTCGTGACCTAGAGGTCAGGACATTAGACTTCTACACTGAAGGTCTGAGGCTCAATTCCCAGTACCGTTACATCGGGATTTTAACAATCGTTCTTCCTCGCAAAGCAATGGCAAATCAGCCAGGTATTATGCTTAGTAAAGCATCTCTGCAGTAGAAGTGATTACACTTCCAGTGGTTCAGAGCCAGCATTAAGCTGTAGGTCCTCTATGTCTGTGTTAGTTTAAAAAGCACAACGCTAGCATAGGAGAGGAAATCATTACGTCTCGTAAGAGAAAAATATTCAAATTTAAATTATTTAATAGCCTTTAATATCACTTCCTGTTGCGAAAAAATTAATATAATGTTACTCCAAGTAATCCATGTCCTTTTTAAGTTTCCACGTAACGTTGATTCGATGCTCTAGTGGTGTAAATTAAAACATAAGGAACACATCTACTTGTTTTATTACTTCACTACATGCGTATAACCTAGTCCCAGGTGCCTATATCTGCGTAAAACAAACAGGCAAGTCTGTGTTAAATGGGTGACCTTTACATGCAGGGTTGCCAAAAGTCACGATTTAAAAATCACCACCGTTTGAATAAATACAAAAACCCATATGCTGTGAATTAAATATTGTCAAACTAGTAAAACGATGTGTTAAAATTATCAAATGTTTAAGAATATTTGTGTTTGCTCAATTAAGTGAACTTGTTTCTCTTTATTATAAATTACTGCCTCATATGAATGATCTAATTTTCTTATGATTATGTACAGTGACTCGGTAATCAATTTTAGTTGTTGAGCAAGACGAGCAGCGTTGAACTTTTATCTTGGATTGGCTGCGAATAAACTTGCATCATGTTTTGAATTCTCAGGCCGGTATAGGCTCCCTTTAATTTGGTATATAAGTGTTGTAGGCCAGTACGATTCTGTCTTTCTATAGTTATAATGTACATAAAATAAAACGTCGAGATTTCTTTAAAATAGTATGTTGTCTAATATTTCATTCAGCTGATTGCCTGTGTGTTTAACAATTTTTGCTGCATATAATTTATAGTATAATGTTTAGCTTAAGTTGTTTATAAATATCATTTCTGGATTGAATAGAAACAATCCATGCGCATCAACCGCGATTTTATTTAAAATTTGAGCAATCGTTTGCATAATAGAGTAATTTTAGATTTGATGTCGTAAGATTTGGGTGTTGGATACTATTTGCATAAAGTTAATAGAAGAAGGACAAGGAGAAGTAAAAAATTGTTCATAATAATAAAGTTAATTTTGTCCACTAGACGCATCAAGTTAACTTTTCTTCTGTTGCAGTTGATAAACAATAAAATAACCTAGAAATGGTTGCAATAAACTTATATCCAACTGAGCCCTTTTGTGATTTTGTATGTTATAAGACGAATTTAAAAAGTTCTGTTGGTGCAGTGGAGTATAAAACTTCCACAAATGATATTTTGTACCATTTGTATCACTATAACAACAATGCCAAAATAGATTACTAATGAATAACCTAAGCTGATTCTGAATGGTGAATCTGATTGTGGTTCGCAATCAACGTTAAGCTGTAGGTCCTCTATGTCTGCGGCAGTTTAAATGAGAAATATAGGCATATACCATGGAGATGGTTACCTTTCAAGGTATTTGTTAAAACAGGGTTCTAGTAACCTCAAAGTAGTTTTTTAAATTACTTTTGATTATTTTTGTTAATATTCCATAACTATATCATCATGCAAATAATTTTATTTGGACTTTTTTTAATGTTTCCGATTGGATTGGCTTATTTTTTATTGGATATTGGCGAGTTTAGTTGGCGATTTGGCCTATCAAAGTGACATCTGCCGATCTTATTCAAAAATAATTTGTCTTACTTCAATAAACATATATCTCTTGCAATGTATTCAAAGTAAAACAACGATTCGCGAGGTTATCTCTTGGCTGAGTCATCAACAAGTTACGCTAACACGCTGCTATCGTGGTGCCTCGGAGGGTACATAAAATCGTCGATTCTCCTGGATTAGTGAGCCACGTCAGTAACTACTTTAAACAGGGTTAAAATTGGGAACCGTCTTCGGGTCTCCCCATAATCATTTCCCATGCGCAATGTATGTTTTTTTGTAGTTTCCGAGATCTCAAAAATAAGTACATTAAAACTGACAAAAAAAAGTTGTAATAATGTGGAAAATTTAGATTAGATTTTCTTGCTGATATGACTAGCCCTCAATGGATATAAATGTAAGGTGACGATTTGCTTTTAGGAACGTAATAGCGCGGAAGCCCTTTGAAACAACATAACCTCAAACGCCTGTTTTCGATGCAGGTTAGCACTCGATCGTTGTTATTCGTTGCTACGCCAACGAGGTCGGTCTTCTTTTGCAAGTGTATAGCAGATAGCTGGAGGCACTAAATGCAAAGGCGCAGAACGAATCGGCGTGTCCGTAGCCAAACGCCGCGGTCGAGAACTTCGAGAAAATCTGAATTGGTCAGATTGGCATAATCCAAAGTCGCCCGGTTGCCGTAAAGAACAGAAAAGGTTTTGCACTCGTTGTATCTACCTGCACGTGCCCGTATAAAAAGTAGCTGTAAAACCCTTCCTCCCTTACCTTACCTTCCTGCCAACACGCTTTCCTTTCTGGAAACCCTTCCTTTTCTTTTAATCATTCCCTAATACTCTATTCCTCATTCCTTCTTTCCTTTCCCTCCTTATCTTTTTCTTCTTCTCCCATCCTCCTTGCACCTCCTTTCCCATTTCTTATTTAGCTTTTTCCTTGCTTTCCCTACTGTCTTCCCGTTTTTGGGCCCCTTTCGCGCCAGCGGTTTATGAGAAATGGTATGAAGGCTTTGTCACCATTTCCTTGTCTCACACTGATTTTTGAGAAACAAGAAATTAAAGTTTTCTAAACTAGCTAAGATGTTTTAGAAAATTTTTAATAGAAGCATTATAAAGTATCAGCCTTTAAAAATAAGGGAATACACGCTATTTATGAGCCGCCAATATATACGGCACGGCAATGTGTCCGAACATCGGCGACGCATTTCTGGTGTAAAATATCTTCTTAGATACAAATTAAGGAAATTAACTACTCAGTGATCTTCATCTCATTAAAGGTACCAATGAAAGGTAAATTTGTTTTCACAAACAGTAACATTTGTATCATTACATTTAGTAGTTATTGATTTTCAGTACCTTCTTTCTGTCTTTATCAATTCCTCTTTTACCTTACGGTGTCGAGGTTGCCATTCATACATTCGGGATTAATTGAAGGTGATGGGTGGCCGTTCGACATGCATCACGCTGCTCCCGCTCCCCTCAACTACATTCGCTCGATCCATTTTCACTATTTGTGTTAATTGTGTGTATGATGCTGTGTGTGGCCTTGTTACTTCTCCTGGTCAGCCAGTGGTTAGGAGAAGCGCCGTTAATTGTAACCCAACGTAGAATGGTTGCCGAGCTCGATACCGACCTTAGGAATTATAGAAAAAATTTCTAGCTATCCCAAGGTTCGAACCGAGGACTTCGCATTGCGAACCTAGCCCTCTTACCACTGGGCTACACGGGGTTCTTGATTTTATGTACTTAAATAATAAAATTTAATATTGAAGATATTGTAACTTTTTAAAAATATAACCACGATTTATCCCTTAAAAACAATAACGTATTTGTATGAGTCGAGGTCAATTTGGACATCATATTTTGCCTCTACTTTACCTTTATAATTTCTAGCAGAACAGTTTTTGCTGTAACGTTCCATTAAATTAATTTGTAAATTGTCGCTGTCCCAAACATAATGTAATGTACAAGTTTGTAAGCCATCTAAAACAAAGCTGTTTGTGTTATTTGTTAATTAATCATGTAGAATTCTGCACAGTAATAATCGTTGACAATTCAATTAGAAAATCCATGCAATTCTTCTTTAGCTACAATTAAGTTTAACTTTTTAATATATGTATGTAGCTGAAATGTTTTGTTTACAATACAAGTTTTTTTTGTGGATAATATGAGTTTAAAGCGAAATTAACTAGTTAGTTCAGTATACAGGTGTCTTACAATTGATTCCGGTGCTTTTGGGATTTGCTCCCTAAAAACATCCTACGGATTCAGTTCCGGTGATCAAGGTGGCCATGCTATGGTTACACCTCTTTCGTTCCACCTCGAAGGGTAATTTTTTATTTACAAATTGCAGTAACATGGCTGAATTAAATCGGTTTATTATTTATCATTTATTTATTATTTAATAGCCCAGCCGAAATGTTTATTGACCATATTGGAAATGAGTGTGGGACGATACAATTTGAAGGCTTGTACTTGTTCCGTCTTAACAAATTCAAGAACTTGCGCTTCTCAATCGACGATGGTATAAAAATTCTAAACAAGTGCTGCTTCATGCAAAAAAAACTCCAAACGCATAAAGGATTAAAAAAAGTACTAATTTATTTCAGAATACCCATTATTTATTTAAATCAATTTTAATATTACTCAAAAAAACATAAAAAACAGTTTACCTCAAAAAGTGAAAAGTGGATCACAATAAATGTTCAAAATGACGACCACCACTGAGAACACAAGCTTCTGTACGTCGAAGTATTGAATTACGTATCCTTGCGAAAATGGTAGGATCTTGCCGAATCCTATCGGCAGCGTATTCAATGCGTATCCTTAATTCTCCAACTGTGTTCACTGTCGTAGAATAAACTAACATGTAGCCCTACAAAAAGAAATCAGAACTATTTAAATCTGGCGAACGAGCTGGCCATGGACTGGCCCGTTTCGTCCAATCCACGTTTCAGGATAGTTATTATTTAACCGTTCCCTTACATTCCTAGCATAATGAGGCGGAGCACCATCACGCAAAATCCACATGTTACGTCGTGTTTCTAAAGATACGTTTTGCAGCAATTCTGGTAGAACTTCGTAGAGAAAGTGTAAATACAGAGTTCCATGTAAACGAGCAAAATGTGTGACGCAATAAGGTGATCACCTACAATGCCTACCCATACATTTAGGGAAAACCGTTGATGGAAACTGTGTTCCACTATTTCCTGTGGATTCTCATCTGACCAAATGTGGGTATTATGGACATTAAACACCCCTTTTTGGGTAAATCCTGCCCCGTCAGTAGATAACAAATTGAACAGGAAATTTGGTTGGTTGTTGCAATTTTGAAGAAGTCATTCACAAAAATCGTGCCTACCTTGAACGCGTTGAACGTGGTAAGGGTGTAGTCCCTGATCCCGCAAAATCCGCCAAACAGTAGAATGGGAAACGCCAGTTTGTAACGCAAGTCTTCTAGTGCTAACACTAGGACTTTCCTCCACTAATTCCAAGACATGCTGTTCTACATTAACAACCCTTTCTGCTCTTGGACGACCGCGATGGTGGTTTTGTGGTAGACACGTGCCATAATCCCGTAAATGTTGGACTGTTCTAGTAAACGTACGGCTGTTTGGAATGCGGCGCTTAGAACGTTTCCTTGAGCTTTCCCGTAAATAAGAACAACATCAGTAAGTTCAATGTTCGTAAAACTTTCCATTTTGGTAGAAACACTTGCCAGCTTCAACAATAGACTGAATAGAAATTACTAACCTACCTAATAGTATTGGTTTGTGGCAGCAGGTGATAAGAATTTTTTTTGCACTTCTATCTTACTCTCCTTTGCGTAACATATCTTTGATCTCAAATTTTTGTTATTACCCTGCGGTACTCAAACAATTTTGGGTCAAGTTTTCAATTATTATTTTCTCATATTATCTTAAGGGTTCCATTGCCAAGTAAATGTTTTTGCTAGTTTGTATATATTGTAATCTACCATAGGATTTAATATTTGTACCTATTTCTGATACATCCTGTATAAAACGATTATTATTATATGGAGATATTTCTATTATTATCTTATCTGAAAACATAAATATCGCTGATCTACTGATTCGGGAAAGTCCCATATAAATACATTAAACAAAGCTGGCCCAACAACCGAACCTTGTGGCACTCCTATGCTGTGTGTGGTTGCTTGGATAGCCATTGTTTGAGAATTAATGTTATCTTATGTCGTGAACATGTAGTTTGATTATATAAAGTTGTTAGTTAGATCATGCTTTATGGACAACCAATCAAATTTATTTTCTAAATAAAACAGTTGCAAATATTGTACAATGTTTTACGTATTCAAAATTACAGAGATTAATAAGATACAAGAACTTGCAATACAAGGTTTTTAGGTTATCTAATATACAAGATTTATTTCTACAGTGTGAGTTTAATTTACTGGAATGTAGGAATATACAACTCATTGAAAAATCCATTTCAGTAGAAACGGCTATTTTATGATTTTCTTTATTTACAGATATAGAATTGTAGTTCATTTTGGTTTAAATTATACATAAGTAATAAACTTTTAGTTAGTTCGCCTATAAAAATATTAATATAAACGGAAATTAGCTGCCGTAACAGCATGATAAAGATTGTTTTCCAAATTTACAAAATTCCTATTACAGTTAACTTAATTTAAAAAAAGTATTTTTATTATTAAAACAACACACACAAATAGATTTTCTAAGCAAAGGCTATTTCTTTATTATGCCTGGAAAATTAGCAGTGAAGATTTTTTAAGCGGGTTTTTTTCTTAATACTCAAATGAAGAAATTTCCCTCTTGAAAAAAATTCTCCCATAAAAATATTTCTGGCTTGAGTAAAATTGTTACGTGAAAATATTTCTCCATTGAGAAAATTTATTTGACAAAATTTTTTTCCCTTAAGAAGGTTCTCGCACAAAAATATAGTTTTTCTAAATATTGTTGTTTCACGGATAGTTTGATCAAGGGAGAATTGTATTCGTGAAAATTTTTTATAAAATAAATATTTTTAGAAGAAAGTTTTCTTTGAAAATATTTTTTAATACTTTTCTTAATAGAGAGGTATTTTTATGAAACATCTAAAAAAGTTAACAAAACCAAAAAACAAACAATTGGTGAATTTAATAAATCTTGCTTTTATTATTCAAGGCTGGTAGTTCAATATAATACAAGGTGATTCTAAAATACGGGCTGTAAATTTATAGCGAAGACGGAATTGCTTAAACAAATTCTTTTGGGTTCAAATAGCAATGGACAAATTTACTTTTCGTTTTCACTTCTACAATACGCATTACATTAGAAATTGAATTCAAATTAAAAATAAAAAAAATTCTGTTGCACAATGGAAATTTTGGAAGTATAGCGAAACTTTGTTTGTCCATTACTTTCTTTTGGAGCAATTCCGAACAAATGTTTATATAATTTTTATTTCTTATGTAGGGCCGCAGGATATACTCCTTAGAAGACGACAGCACTTCATGTTACACCCTGTACATCTGTTCTTTTTAGAAATATCGAAAAAAATATTTTTAGAATCGCCGTTGTATTTTCTTGTTATTAATGTTTAATATATACAGCTCGTGCATACCAATATGCAAGGAAGATTCTGTGTTTCTTAGGAAAGTTAGCAAGTAAGAGGACCTTATAGCTCCCTTCCGGTAAATTTGGCGGAAATTGTGTACTGTCTGGAACCCAGCCGGTGGTGGTGTAAGTCTGAAAATTAGAAAGTATAAGATTTTTTGTTAAAAGTCTTATCAGAGTAATAAATATAAACATAATCAATGTAACAATTTCTAATTGAGAATATGGAAATCTCAACCCATATTCTCGAGCAGCTGCTACTGAGTTTCTATCACAAAAACCGTACATGTAATGGATATCATCGTCCTCTCACGTTGTGAAAGTAAACATTTTCAACACTGTTACTAAGCGCAAGCAGGGAAGTCAACTTTAAAGTGCGTTACTGTTTGATATACAAGTAAATAACATCATTTCCATAGTAACATAGACAGTTTGTATCAAATACCACATATTGTTTCATTTATTATTTCGGCTGCTTCAGTATTTAACTAAAGCAGGCCATAACTTATTTAATAGTTGAGCTAAAGAAAATGACGACTCCTTAGTTTCGACTTCTTTTCACCTCTCTTACACGTAAGTGAAGTAGTGACCTCACGTCATGGGACACCCTGTATAACGGTTCATCCAAAATAAAAAATCAGGAGATTGCTGGAAGGTAATTTTACGCTGAATTCAAAAACGCAAAAAGCATACAGTGTGTTCTCTTAAAAAAATAATACCTTGAAGATGCTCCGCTGTCGCGAGTTACCCTGTATATGTAAACATATTTTTAGAATACACGCAGATTGGTATTACATCGTTTTAAAGAAAGGAAAAATTTCCTAAATATTTTAATAATGATAATATTGGACTTTGACGTACTAATGATCAACCCTGTAGATCTCAGTTAGATATAGAAACAGGAAGAAGAATGTCAATTTTCAATATAGCAACATCATATGAAACGCTTTGCTCTGCAGATTCAATGTTATTGTTAGTTTTAATTTGTTTTTCTGTATATTTTGCGGTATTGATATGTTCCCGTAAACAAAACTTGTGTATTCAGATGTTATACATTTCATTATTTTACCTACAGAGTGAATTTCATTTTTTGTTTTCATTTTCTCTGCCAGGAAATACTTTTATTAAATTTTTTTGTTTCAATACGGTAGTATTTCAGTTTTTCCTTTGATTTCCACTTTATTTGTTTTGTTCGCGGTTCGCGTTAAGTAATTCGCTGTCTCTCTGTCTCTCTATGAGGGGCGCGCCCCACAGGTTGAAAATCACTACCCTGCCCGTATATAATTAATCAATCCATGAAGGAAACCTCCTGGTTATACCAGATACCAATATAAATAGGGCCGTCATTTATGTTTGTTAAATTTTAATTCGAATAAATTAAGTTGTAAGAGGTTAATAGACACCTAAAGGTGATTCAAAGGACATAATCAAATATTTTTTTATTTTAATGGACAAACGCAGTGATATGCTATATGATCACTGCGAAATACTGATGTTACATACACCATAATCTACGCCGTTCGTTTGAAAATAATTCTAAATTTTTTTGGGAAGGACGGCGTAAGTCGTTATGGTGCAATGGAAAATAGTCCGAACATGGCTTTGTAAACTTGTTTTTGATTTAAACTCCTATGTATGTTAAAAATAAAATTGTTAATAAAATAAATGATAATATACAGAGTGGCCTGTTTGAAAGAAGGAAATTGATATTTCTCTAGATTCTGAACAAGGTTTATGCGCCGCGCTTGCTGTGAATGTACTATATTGATTCTGTGTTTTATTTAAGTGTAGAGTGAGATTTACTACTTTTTCAATGTCTGTTCCTCACATATGAAATCTTCTTCGCGTGTAGCCATTTATTTGACATATATTTTTCAATAGAAGATACTAATGTATAAGAAGTTTTAATATTGATTTGTTAAATATTACTAAACGCTAGTAAAGGAGATAGTAAAATTGGCAAAACGAAAATTTATAGCATCGTTCTAAGAAACACTTTTTCTTACGAAAGGCGGTTTTTGGTTAGTGTTATACAGGGTGTATTAAAACGTGCGAATAATACTTACACCACGATATTCTACGTTGAAAAACAAGCAAAATACTCTAATACCATTTTAGTATTAACGCTTTGGTTAAGGAGTTATTAATGCCCAAACTTTGAAATTTTTTTTCGACTTTGGTTGAGAAATCGATTTAAATAGTATCAACAACACATTGTTCAACAATTAAAATAATTAATCAAATATAAATTATAACATTTCGGAAATTTGTTTGGGTATAATTTAATATTTAAGAATGCAAAATCTTTGCGATTTATAGTTTTGGAAGACCTTGCAAATATGTATTATAGGCTGAATTGATTTTTAAAATGTAATAATAAAAAATTGATAGCTGGATGTATGACTGACGGTTTGATTATTGTCATTTTTGACACTTGAAAAAGTCACTCATTATTTATTAGTTATTCGCTGTTATCATTGTTCTAAGTTACTTTGTTTCTTGTTTGTTTCTTCTGTTTTATGTTTTTGGTTTTGAGAAAAATCATGGCAGTTTTCCTGAGTACGCAGATATGTATTTGTATATTCCGAACTTTATGTACAAAGGAGACATCATAATGCTCATGTTATTCAAAAACTAGATCAGCGCTCAAGAGAAACAGGAAGAATGGAATCTGTGCATGGAGTTGGTGGAAGACCACGACATGTATTACAACCCGTGCTGTAGTTCGTTGCTAGTAGCCATACTGTACATCGAGTGTTAAGAGAAAATCTCTTACATCCGTTCCACTTCCAGCGACTCCATGGGTTGCTTCCGGAAGATTATCCACGACGGATAGAGTTTTGCAGATGGTTGTTACGGTAGTCAACCCGGCTTTCATTGAAAACATTTTATGGACGGATGAAGCCACATTTCCCCGTAACGGAATGTTTGATATGCACAATATGCACAACTGGGCCGATAAAAACCCTCATGTCTTGCATCAAACTAATCACCAGTTTAAATTCAGCGTCAATGTATGGGCTGGAATTATCGGAAATATACTAATAACACATTTTGCCTCGTCGATTAAACACCGAAAATTTTGTCTATGTTTTAAACAACGATTTTCTGGGATTATTGAAAGAAGTACCGTTACGTGTCAGGAGAGACATGTGGCCGCAGTTAGATGGAGCTCCAGCCCACAGCGGGCTTCAAACTAGGGATTGGTTAAATAAAACTTTCCAGAGCAGTAGATCGGGCGCAATGCTCCGATATCATGATCCGCAAGAAGTCCCGACCTAAATGTCCTAGATTTTTTCTTTTGTGGCATTTTAAAAGTTCTTGTTTATGAAATAGAAATTGAAACCGAAGAACAACTTATTGAACGGATAAATAATGCAATTAGAGAAATCAAAAATCGTAGCATGCTGCGAAATCTAATACCAAACATTATTACTCGGTGTACCAAATGTTTAGAAGTTGCAGGTGCTCATTTTGAACAGCTATTGTAACCAAAAAAAGAGTTAAATAAAACGTATTCAATTTTGAGTTGTAAATTATTTCAATAATTTTAGAGGATATCCATGAAAAACATGAACACATACTTGATTTAATTGCGGATTCACAAACATATACGATCAAGGGTAACTAAATGCATGTCTCTTAGCTTTAAATTGTACAGCGTTGCCAAATTAAAAAACCTTTAAGTGCTTATAATTTAAAGACCCTTCGTCTAAGACGAAATTGGTGTTAAAGTTTTTTGCTTGTTTTTGAACGTATAATTGCGTGGCGTAATTATTAGCCGCACGTTTTAATACACCCTGTATATCATACTGTAATGTTTTTTGGGAAAATCTCTGCAAAGTTTTTTCGTTACTACTAGAAGTTGCGGAACACTGATAGGGTAATAAACTATTAATACTTACCCTCTTAGACAAAGGCCAAACAAAGGGAGGCCGGGCGTGTTGAACCCATAAGGACTGCAAATCAAACATTTCCATTTCCAAAATATCCCGTAGAGGTTTTTCCAACTGAATAATACTGTCACGATATTGATCGTTAACCCATTTGAAGGCTTTAATGGCAAACTGAAGCATACAGAATATTGGAATATAAATTTACTTGTGTATATTATACATATTATCACGTTTATTTACCTTTATATTTTCAGGAAAATCAACTTTTACAGTAAGTGACACATTAAATGCCCTTGCTGTATCATTCGCGTTATAAATATTAGCGGCAACTTCCAAAATTTCGTGGTCAACATATTCGACATCAATCTTGTCTGCTATCACCAGGTACTTGTGTTGATTGAAAGTCTGTTACATATATGTTATTATTACATTATACAGGGGATTGTTATTGGTTGTCGTCAAGAAGGTCCTTGAAAACTTACAAATTCTTGATATGTTGTTTTGTAATATCTAACTATTTTTAAAACTTATTTGACGAGACTGTATAAATTTTACACTGTATAATACTTAAAGCCTAGAGGGTCTACAAATCCTAATATCACGTGTCGCAGAATCAAGCCAAAACTATGGTCTGAACTTTAACATACAAAAAACTAAATATATGGTCATCAGCAAAAACCTAATACCACCGGGACGTCTAATAGTTAACCAACAACAGATAACAAGAGTCGAGAAATACACGTACCTGGGGACAAGTTTAAACGAACATTGGGACCACTCAGCTGAAATAAAGCAGAGAATTGGGAAAGCCAGAGCAGCGTTCATGAGAATGAGCACAATATTTAAGAGCCACGACCTCCCGTTACAAATAAAAATTCGTTTACTGCGCTGCTACGTATTCTTCTCTATGGAGTGGAATCTTGGACGTTTACCGAGGCATCTACCAAGAAGCTGGAGGCGTTTGAAATGTGGTGCTATAGACGCATCCTGAAAATCTCATGGGTCGACCGGATTACAAATAAAGAAGTACTGCGTAGAATGCAGAAAGACTGTGAAATACTTATCACTGTAAAACAACGCAAAATGGAATACCTGGGCCACATAATACGTAATCAACACCGATATGGTCTGCTACAACTCATTCTGTAGGGAAAAGTGTACGGAAGGCGAGGCCCAGGACGAAGGAGAATATCGTGGCTGCAGAATCTAAGAAAATGGTTCTCTCTAACTACAACACAACTCTTCCGAACAGCAGTCAATAAAGCTAGGATAGCCATGCTAATAGCCAACATCCGAAACGGATAGGCACTGCAAGAAGAAGACAAATACTTAAAGCGTCCAAATCCTATAATTCATATGATGTATATCCACTAATCACATGTTTTGCGATAGTAGAACAGTAAGATGTGATTATTCTATTGAATAACCCAAAAATGAAGAGGAAGCGTCTACAAAATGATGATACATTGTAGGACAGATACGAAAATACATCTTCTATTCTGCGTCTCAGGGTGATAAGACAGCGTGGAGTGGATAGGCAATGCTTTCCTTATGGGAATTTCGCTCCGACGTTGCCAGTTCTATGCAACGGGCGATGGTATAAGTTGACTGAAATAAACGAAGCCCAGAAGAATGCCACTAACAAAACGTACCAGGTAATGAGGGATTATAATTAAGCTGTCTATATTACAATAGCCGGATTTGTTTGTCTGTGATCGGTGCGTTTTTTCTACAGAACACTTTTGTGGAGACATATGGCATCGCTGTTTGCCATAAGGCCCTGTACTATCTAGTCACTCTGAGACGCAGAATAGAAACGGCAGTATTATATACGTTCTAAGGCAGGAAGAAAACAATATTTTGTAAATTCGTTTTGTAGCTTTTATGTTATACTAGAGGTAACCATATTATACTTTCAGGATTCGGTGTATTTTATATATTCCAGGAGACGAAGAAGACGATATCTTGCAAAAGCAAATGTAGCCACCCTAGCGTGAATATTGGGAAAATAACCTAGAGGAGAAAGGAATTTCACTGAACATAAACCATAAGTAAAGTATTCCACGTCAGAAAACAAGGGAACGAAGAAAATACGAATATCGAGGAACCACAATTAATAATGACGGTAGGATAGAGGAGCAACTAATAAATAAAAAAGTAAAGCAAACAAAATTTTCTATCAAACAAATAACACCATAAAGGCTAAAAAGTAAGTAAGATTGAAAGCAAAATTGCACTTCTGTAAAACTATACATTTACACTCCTACATAACTACATGGAGCAGAATATTAGGCTGAAATAGATAAACACAGATCAGAAATCACAGCATAGAAATGAAATATTTAATGCCAGTACTCAAGAGAATTAGAACGGATACACTTAGAAACCAAAACGTAAGAGAAGATCTACAACAAATGCCACTGTTGGAAGAAATGGAAGAAAAACTACTGAGGTGGTATGCTCACGTAACACGTACGTCACCAGATCGAGACATACAAACACATGGAATGAGAACCAAAGGGAGAAGAGAAAAAGAAAAACGCAGAACAACATGGAAATGGAGCATCAAGGAAACGGGAAAGGCAACTCAAAAAATTAAGGAAATGGCAAAAGTGAGAAACACCGAAAGCTGCAAGGCGCAAATGGATTTAGAGAAAGAAGCATGTAGTTTATATATTGTAAGACACGTAGTAAAATTATGCCTTTTAAGAATCAAACATTTTAATATATTCTACAAGAGGTACAAAACTGTATCTTCTAAGGGTGGGTGCAGTTCGTACGTTGTAGCAAAATTATACCATGTAGAACATCGACCACACCGGAATGCTGATGAAGGGGAACCCTCCTTACCATTCCCCAGAAATGAAAAAGAGGAAAGCAGAGAATATGAGGAAAGGGGAGAGGGAAAGTAGAAAGGGAAGGGGTAAAATGTAGAGACAGAGGAAAGGGAGGAAGAGAAAGAGGGAACAAATGAATTGAAGAGATATATCTGCCAATGGTTTCGAGGTTTTGGGATGAGAGAGGTTTTACGGCAGATTCTTGCGACTTTCAACTGATACTTGTCGGAAACACGCTCCCGGTGGGTTTTCCGCAGGATATCGACAAAAAACATTCCACCATCCGAAGAAGAGTATGTGGTCAAAGTTGACAATTACGCGCTATCACTTCCACGGGCAAGCCGATCCAGTAGTTCTTTAAGGCGGTTTCAAAGCGTTGTCCGTTTGAACAAATTTAGAGCAAAACTGTACAATTTCGCGATTTGAGAAATATTTGTTTAAGCGTTTTTTTCTGGCGGCTACTGTTTAAAAGGTTTCGAGCTGTGGTATCACGCAGATACTACCACTCCTATTCTTTGACGCATTGAACGGTGGTGCGCGCGCGTTCAACTAAGTTGATTACGGACTAAGCTACTACCGATAAAAGAATATTTTGAGCCAATAGAAAACTGTCAAAAAACCGGCGTCGCCCCATGCCGGTCCTTCGGCTAGGCTTTTTGAACCACAAGAAAAGCGAATGTTTCCTCCCTAGCTCACTCCCTCATAAAAGAATTTGAAACATTTTTCATCCCAATTTCGAAACTTCAATTTGTTTTACTTTCTACTGCTCTTTAAAATTACAATATGGCACACTGGAATACCTAAGTGCCTACATTTTCGGCATGAGGAGGGGGGTGGGGATCGGCAGCGAATCTTTGGATTGGATTGGACGGTTATTAAAGAAGTTTCGGCAATTTTATTTGTAGAGGAACGACTCAACCGACTATTTTAGTCCCCTCCCAATTTTGGTTTCAATTCCAAATTTTTGAATCATCAGATTGGTGGCACATCAAGGATTTGGCACCATCGGCGGTTTCTAGAAAGAAACGCATGCATATTTTGCGTTTTAGACCGGTAGAACACCATGTATTGCCGATGCTATATAGGATACTTTATATGGGATTTAAGAACATTCATTATATTGCTTATTTTTCTGAAATTAAATTTTGAATTTAAAAAATGAAGTGCTGTAAAGTCCTCCTGTAAAAACATCGCTTTTTCTTTAATTGAATAAAATTGATCAATGTTTTCTTCTTCAATTTTAAGTAAGTTGTTTATAAATAACGAAAAAACAGATTTTTGTGAATGTTACGGAAATGCCGCACCTATTTATTTAGCAGGGGCTATCCAACTAGAAGACAACCGCCTGAAAAAATATTTTTACGCCTGCAACTTCTTTTAGGTACGAAGGTTAAGTGGTAAGAAGGTACAAAAATTAACTAGAACTGTTACGGGCGGCAAACGTGGGTATCAGTAGAACTCTTCAATTGGTAGAATTCTGTAAGAAAATGTTTTCATTTCCAATTTCATCCTTATCAGATTAATTTTATGCGCCAACTGCATGGAAATGACCTTCAGAGAAGATTGCAATTTCATCATTTCTTTCAGAATCAACTTCTTCTAGATCCGTCTTTAATTAAAAAATGAAATAAAAAGTTTTACCATTTTACTCGTGTTGTTGGAAGTTATAAAACTCAATGCACAAAAGAAAAACTTTTGTACCAACATGATGGCTGTCCAGTTCAGTATAGTTGGATTGTTGCGAATTACATAAATAATGTATTTAGAGGAAAGTGGATTGGAAGAGGAGCTGCACAACCATGCTCGCCAAAAAATTGCGATATCACTTCACAAAACTTTTTTCTTTAGTCTCTAATTAATGAAATAGTATACCGATGTCTGATAATAAATGAGCATAATTTACAAAATAGTTTAGCCAAGGCCTGTACATCAGTTACACTTGAAAGTACTTAATAGGTTTTGTTCTGTCTTACAACATGTAGATACACTCGTTTTTTCACTATCTAATCAAACTATGTTTCCATATATTTCCTATTTTAAAGTTAGTTAGTATTAACTGCTTACTTAACTATTAATTTATTCATGTGTTAGTTACTCATCTAAAAATCTATGTAAAAATATACTCTGTTTTCACAGTATGTGGTTTCAATTAGATGCACTTTTGTTTGATTTTCGATGTAACATTAACACCTCAGAACTAAAGCTAACTGACTAAATTTTCATCTTCTAAAATTATGTTAGAACTTTTAATGTAACTGTTTAAAAAATGAGGGAACTTACGGAGAAAAATATTGCGACCCAAAAATATAAATAACTTTTTTTTTTTCAAAAATTCTTTGCTCTTGGTGGAAAAATCTATTTTTTGTTATTCATTAGTGTGTCAAAGTCCAATATTGGCATTTATGAAATGATTTGGAAAGTTTTATTATTTTTAAGTGATGTGCTGCCAAAATGCGCGCATTTTAAATTTTTTTGAATATACAGGGTGATTCGCTACAACGTAGCATCTTCAAAGCATTATTTTGAACTGAAACACCCTGAATATTTTTACATTTTTGAATTCAGCGTAAAATTACGTAAACGTAAACAAATTATTTCGGTGCGTGAGTATTACGATTAATTCAGAACAGATATTTGGCGGTTATGTACCCAAGTGATGTACTTGAACGACACAACCAGTAAATATTAATTTTCTTATACATGGTGTTTTTTTACAATATTGCAAATGTAATTTATTACAAAGAGCATTTTGTCAATTTTTTCAAGTGTTGCACTCTGTATATTATTTTGGGATTGGCACGAAAGTTCTCCACAGTTTTTATAATTAATATTGTCCTATACATCAGATCTATATTTTTAGAGATACTTTTAATTTGTTATTACAGACCGTTGAATTAATAAACTTCTTATTTCTATTTAATCTAGTAGCTATGATTTTGACATAAAGTGAGTAGGGATTGGAAATCAAAAGAGCAACTCCTAACCTTTTTCCAAAACTATTGTTCGCTGACGAGTCGATCTTCACCTAAAATGGTAGCCCAAACCGATATAATACTCATGATTATGCAATAGAAAACCCAAGAATTGTAGGTTGTTGGACAACAACCATGGACTGTAAATGTTTGGGAAGGTATTGTGGGCGATTTTGTGCTTGGGTCTCATTTTCTGAATAAACATTGGAGTGGTGCAGAATATTTGTATTTCTTTCAAACTAATTTGCCTTTACTCATGTAAAATTGAAAGTATGTGATCCAGCACGACGGTGTTCCTACACATTTCGCACTAGCAACTCAACAGGTCTTGAATCATGAATTAGGGAACAGCTGTGTAGGTCGTGGCGGTTATGTCAATTAACCACCTAGATCGCCAGACCTGGTGAAAATATTTTTTTTCCTATAGGAATGTATCAATCAGGTTGTGTACCAGATCCCTGCAACTACTGCAGAAGATATGAGGCATCGAATAATAGATGGTTTTTGAACAGTCGGGTCGTTGCGCGCAGTAAATTATGTCGTTTTTGAAAACTCTGAACTTGTAAATGTAACTAAATACTTGAGAAGAAATCGGTTTCCTATCGATATTATTAATAATAAATGCTGCCGCTTTGTTCAAAAATCGTGGCTACTAGGTTAGATAGAAATAAAAAGGTTAATAATTCTACGGTTGTAATGAAAATTACAATGACAATTATATAAATTCTGTAGACTTAACGTGCCAATTCAAAAATATAATAATATACAGAGTATTCTACTAAAAAATGTGAGAGAATGCTATTTGTAATTAATTAAATTCGCGCTAGCGTTAAAAAGAGCTTGTACAATAAAATTAATATTTGGTGGTTTTGTCGCTTTAGTAAATCACTTGGCTACATAACTGTGAAATTCTTAATATATATATTTATATTCTTAATTAATCGAAATATTCACTGAATTAATTTTTCAAACCTTGTGCCGTCCAAAATGTTTAATATTTTTGATACATTCGGGAACGCCTCATCGAAAATTAAAAAAATTGGAGATCGTTAGAAAGATAACTTTACACGAAACTCAAAAATGTAAAAATATACAGCATGTTATATTTTGAAATATTTTTATAAAGTATTTGAGAACTTTAATTTACGAAATACTTCCAAATAATTTTACAAATGCCAGTATTGCACTTGGGGCACTAATAAGGAACCCCGTTTATATAGAGGGACTAACTATTATAATCTGCCTCAAAATATTTTATTCAGCACTTGTAGATACGTAGATGACAAGCTGGTTTGTCTGAAGAAACTCGTCCTGTATAATATTTAAATTCGGACAATAACTATTTGCTCAATGGCCTTTGGACTGTATGGTATTAATTCCTAATTACTTGCTATAACATTTCTTATACTCAAAAAATTTAAAATTAAATGATTATTTATAAACAACATAAAATTTAAAAACTTTAAGAACATAATATTTGAAAATGCTATTTTGTAGTAAATAAATAAAGCAGTAAAATTTGGAAATGTATTGTAATGAAACTGAAGCGGCTATTTGTTTAAATTAATAATTTTAATATACATTTTTGAAACCAATCTAATTTTAAAAATATTTGAATATTTATGATTATTTACCAGCCCAAAACTCCCAGAAATAAGGACCGCCACAATCAAACTTTGTGGGAACCACATTTTAAAGTAAAATCAATCGCAATACTGCCAAGTTTGTTTTTACAGCGGCTACTAGCAGGCTAAATAACAAATAATTGCTACCGCTGTACACTGTTATTAGGCTTATCTAGATTAAATGGGCAATAATTCTATGAATGTTGAAGGATATGTTGAATTGTGTACATCGTATATGAGTTAGCAAAAAATTCATATACAATTCAATATTTGGTAGTTGCGTTTTCATTACTTAGTTAAACTTCTTCCTAGAGTTATTTATCGCATACAACACATAGGAGATTTTTCTGTTATGGCTGTCTTGTACGTTTAAAGTGCCACAGATATAGAGGACCTACAGTTTGATTTGAGCTCCGGATCACAGGAAGTTAACCCGGTTCTGCTCCAGGAAATATTTGCTGAGAAGATTACCCCATTGTCGTTGCTTTGTACCGGAAACTGAAATTCAGATTTCTACAAGAGATGTTCGCATGCTTACCTACAGGATATATAGTAAATTCTACTTTGGCAGCATTTTAAAATAGGTTTTGATGGCGTTCATATTTATGGAAGCATACCTACTTCCCTCTTCTTTGAGTGCTTTGTCTTTTACAAAACGTAGCGATCTCCTCTCCTCGCTTGTGTAGCGCGTTTTAAAGTACCACAGACATAGAGGACCTACAGTTTAACGTAGGCTTCAAACCACGAGAAGTATAAACACTTCTATTCCAGAGAATGTCTACTAGGCAGAAAATCTCATTGGTTCGTCATTGCCGTGCGAGAGAAGACCATTAAAAATTCAATGTTGCGGTACCTCGCATTCGACTTCGCATTTAAAATTTTATGAGTAAAGCTCGCTACCCGTAGGAGGTTGAAGTAACAAGGTTGAATATAAACCCAAAAAGTTTACCCCCCAAAACAAAAACTGTCGGGAACGATTTTTTCTTAAATGACGATGAATATGAAATATCGGGTCTCTTTCATTTTAATTTGCCCACCCTGTATATAAAATACATGAATGATAGTAATCGTTTTTAGAAGATGGTAAAGATAACTCACAATGCAGTATTTTCTAATTCATTAAAAAATGTTTGAGAACTTCTGGAATTTTGCCGAAATATGGCTGAGATGTAACGTAAATTTCTTACCACTTGCCACACCAATCTTTGTCTATTATTTTCTAGTCTACACGGTATTTTCCTTTTATAAAACGTTAAAGCCACCGAAAACGCAGATCAAGCTTTGAAATAAGGAAATACCTAATGTACATCAATATATGTTTTTTTTCTCACACCTTCATACTACCGTCCCCCCCCCCCTGGAACCGCTTTCACATTACTTCAGGGGGTGCGGGCGTCCCTTACATACAAACATTCATGCAACATGCACCCTAAACTAAACTAAATGAAATACGGTCGCCTTATCCGGGGTTCGATCGCCCCAACGGAGCGACTGCATTTGCTGTGACCTCGAGTGGCCAATGCGTTGTCGCACTAGAACACCGAGGTCTCTACATGAATATATCTAAGAGGACATGATAGTTTCCTTTCGGTGGAGGATTTCATAATCAATATTAAATAATAAAAATCTAGCCAAATGTATTCTTAAAGATAAAATTTACATCTCATTAAGAGAAATTAGTTCTTATTTTCCGATTCGCAAATTTTGAATTTGTAAACTTCTGATTTGAATTTAAAAACTAACTAAACAATTAGTGCTAATAACAATAATAACTAGAATTAAGCTTTAAATATTACTATTAGGACAATTATATCTAGGCCTTTTCTTGTAATATTTCATCATCAGATTATACACGGTGTATGAGAAATTGGTACAAATATTTAAACCACTAATAGATTGGCTCAAGTAGAATTCAATGGTACCATTCATTTTTCAAAAATCATTAAGTGTATTTTTTTGAATTAAAAAATAAATAAAATTTTGTTTGAGTACTGCTGATGATACATAGACGATGCATTTAAGCTGTAGAAGGTTATTAGCTAATTGTAAAGTAAATCCAAAGTGGCAAACACGGAAAAATTTGTCTGGTTTTTGATAAACTACGGTATTGGGAGGGGTCAAGGTTTAATTGAAGCAGTTGGACATTTTTGTAATTAGAAGGCATTTAAGAATTTCATTTACCGCTAAATTAATTTTTTACGGTTTCACTGTATCATGGGGTATGAAGATTATAAACAAGTGCTGCTTTATGCAAAAAAAACTCCAAACGTCTAAAGCATTTAAAAATGTACTAATATATTTCAGAATACCCATCATTTATTGAAATAAATTGTAACATAACTGAAAAAACATAACAAACAGTTTACCTCAAAAATGAAAAGTGGATCACAATAAATGTTCAAAATGACGACCACCACTCAGAACATAAACCTCTGCACGTCGAAGCATTGAATTACGTATCCTTGCGAAAACGGTAGGATCTTGCCGAATCCTATCGGCAGCGCACTAGCGTAGAATAAACTAACTGTTTCATGTAGTCCCACAAAAAGAAATCATAACTATTTAAATCTGGCGAACGAGCTGGCAAGGCAACAGGCCCGTTTTGTCCAATCCACCTTTCAGGATAGTTATTATTTAACTATTTCCTTACATCTCTAGCATAATGAGGCGGAGCACCATCAAGCAAAATCCACATGTTACGTCGTGTCTTGAAAGATACGTTTTCAAGCAATTCTGGTAGGACTTCGTTGAGAAAGTGTAGATAAAGAGCTCCATTTAAACGAGCAAGTAAAATGTATAGCTCAATAAGGTTATCACCTGCAATGCCTGCCCATAAATTTAAGTAAAACCGTTGTTGGAAACTGTGTTCCACTATATCGTGTGGATTCTCATCTGACCAAATGTGGGTATTATGGACATTAGACACCCCTTCTTGTGTAAATCCTGTCTCATCAGTAGATAACAAATTGAACAGGAAATTTGGTTGGCTGTTGCATTTTGAAGAAGCCATTTAAAAAAATCGTGCCTACGTACATAATCCGCTGGTTGCAAACCTTGAACGCGTTGAACGTGGTAAGGGTGTAGTGCCTGATCCCACAAAATCCGCCAAACAGTAGAATGGGAAACGCCAGTTTGTAACGCAAGTCTTTTAGTGCTAACACTAGGACTTTCCTCCACTAATTTCAAGACATGCTGTTCTACATTAACAACCCTTTCTGCTCTTGAACGACCGTGATGATAGCTTTGTGGTTGATACGTGCCATAATCCCGTAAATATTGGACTATTCTAGTAAATGTACGGCTGTTTGGAATGCGGCGTTGAGGATATCGCTCTAAGTACATTTGCCTTGCCCTTAGAACGTTTCCTTGAACTTCCCCGTAAATAAGAACAACATCAGTAAGTTCAATGTTTGTAAAATTTTCCATTTTGATAGAAACACTGCTTGTCAGCTTCCACAACAGACTGAATAGAAATTACTGACCCACCTAATAGTATTGATTTGTGGCAGGTGATAAGAAATTTTTTTGCACTTCTGTCTTACTCGCCTTTGCACAACATGTCTTTGAACTCAAATTTTTGTTATTATCCTGCGGTACTCAAACAATTTTGGGTCAAATTTTCAATTATTATTTTCTCACATCTTAATGGTCCCATTGCCAAAGAAATGTTTTTTCTAGTTTGCATATATTGTAATCTACCATCGGATTTAATAATTGTACCTATTTCTGATACACCCTGTATAAAACGATTATTATTATATGGAGATATTTCTATTACTGTCTTATCTGAAATCATAAATGTAGCTGAATCTGCTCATTCGAGAAAGTCCCATATAAATATATTAAACAAAGCTGGTCCAACTACCGAACCTTGTGGCACTCCTATGTTGTTTGCGGTTATTTGGGTAGCCATTGTTTGAGAATTAATATTATATTATGACGTGAACATGTAGTTTGATTATATAAAGTTCTTAGTCAAATCATGCCTTTATGGACAACCAATCAAATTTATTTTCTAAATAAAACAGTTGCAAATCGTTTACATGGTTTTACATATTCAAAATTACAGAGATTAATAAGATACAAGAACTTGCAATGCAAGATTTTTAGGTTACATAATATACAAGATTTATTTCTACAGGGTGAGTTCAATTTACTGGAATGTAGGAATATATAACTCATTGAAAAATCAATTTCAGTAGAAACGGTTATTTTATGATTTTCTTTATTTACAGATATAGAATTGTAGTTCATTTTGGTTTAAATTATACATAAGGAATAAACGTTTAGTTAGTTCGCCTATAAAAATATTAATATAAACTGAAATTAGCTGTCGTAACAGCATGATAAAGATTGTTTTCCAAATTTTCAAAATTCCTATTACAGTTAACTTAATTAAAAAAAAAATATTTTTATTAGTAAAATAGCACACACAAATAGATTTTCTAAGCAAAGGCAATTTCTTAATTACTCGTGGAAAATTAGCAGTGAACGTTATTTAAGCGGGTTTTTTCTTAATACTTAATTGAAGAAATTTCTCATTTAATTCAAAATTTCCCTCTTGAAAAAAAATCTCCCATAAAAATACTTCTGGCTTGAGTAAAATTGTTACACGAAAGTATTTCTCCATTGAGAAGGTTCTCGTACAAAAATATATTTTTTCAAAATATTATTTTTTCACAGATAGTTTGGTCAAGGGGGAATTGTATTCGTGAAAATTTTTTACAAAATTAATATTTTTTTGAAGAAAGCTTTTTTTGAAAAATTTTCTTAACACGTATCTTAATAGACAGGTCTTTTTATGAAAAATCTATTTAAAGAAATATCCAAAAAAAGTTAAAAGAACCGTACATAAACAATTGGTGAATTTAATAAATCTAGTTTTTATTATTCAAAGCTGCTAGTTCCAATATAATACAAGGTGATTCTAAAATAAGGGCTCTAAATGTATAGTGTGGAATTGCTTAAACAAATTCTTTTGCCTTAAAATAACAATGGACAAATTTACTTTTAGTTTTCACTTCAACAATACGCAAACGTTAGAAATTGAATTCAAATTAAAAATAAAAAAAATATTGTTGCATAATGTAAATTTTTGAAGTAGGATAGCGAAACTTTGTCCGTTACTTTCTTTAGGAGCCATTCCGAACAAAAGTTTGTACGATTTTCATTTCATGTTTTGGACCGTAGTATATACTCCTGAAAAGATGACAGCACTTCATGTTACACCCTGTACATTTGTTCTTTTTAGAAATATCGAAGCAAATTTTTTAGAATCACCGTTGTATTTTCTTGGTATTAATGTTTAATATATATAGCTCGTGCATACCAATATGCAAGGAAGATTTTGCGTTTCTTAGGAAAGTTAGCAAGTAAAAGGACCTTGTAGCTTCCTTCCGGTAAATTTGGCGGAAATTTTGTACTATCTGGAACCCAGCCGGTGGTGGTGTAAGTCTAAAAATTAGATAGTATAAAATTTTTTGTTAAAAGTCTTGTTAGAATAATAAATATAAACATATTTAATGTAACAATTTCTAATTTTTACGCGAAGCACACATCAAGCGGTTGAGATTAGCCTTAGATAGCCGCTAGATAACGTTAAATATACAAGGCGATCGCATCAAAGTTAATGCTTTCAGTAAAAACCTAGAGTTATGAGACAATGGAAATCTCAACCCATATTTTCAAGCAGCTGCTACTTAGTTTCCATCACAAAAACCGTACATGTAATGGATATCGGCGTACTCTCGCGTTGTTAAAGTAAACATTATGAACACTGTTAATAAGCGCAAGCAGAGAAGTCAACTTTGAGGTTGCTTTGCTGTTTGACATCAAAGTAAATAATATCATTTCCATAGTAACGTAGACAGTTTGTATCAAATACAACTTAATATTATTTTTCTATTTCAGTTTTATAAAGCCGTTCTAAGCGCACTGTTTTAGCTTAAAAACAGTACGTTAAGGAGACCTATAATCGTACTGTTTTTAGTTTGTTTTTTACGATGTTGGTAGTTCGATTTGAATTTCAAAGTTTGAAATGTCAGTTTCAGCCACCTGTTAGTGCTGCCATAAGTGTTTATAAAAACTCCCTAGTAATCGATTTGACGTAAAATTTTCTACATAAATTTATTTAAAATACTCTTAAACTTCCTCAATAGAAAAAAAAGTATAAAGAACACGTTTCATAAGAACACTTGTCGCACTCGTCCGTTGAAAAACTCGACGCTTCGCGTCTCGTTTTTCAAACTTGGACTCGTGCGTTAAAAAAAGGCCTTATGAAACTAGTTCTTTAATATACTATTCGAAAATGACTTCTTGTCTATTTTTAAACTGAATTCCTATTTTCGGAATTTTACAAACAACATAACAGGTTGTAAAATGCTAACAAATATTTATGCTACTAAGATAATGACATTTGCTGATACCTATCTAAAGACTTAGTTCTGATGAAAAGTTAAATGCAAAGTCAAGTCGGGGGCCTACTAATGCGGCGATGCTACAGATTTCACCAGACTTTTGTCAACTAAATATAATCCTTAATTTGTTTTTAACTTTTAAATATAAAAATACCAATTCTTGAGAATAAAAGTCGTTGTATCTTCAACATTTTTACTTCTTTAGTCCCCAAGTTCCGCTACTTCCAGCAGTGGATATTTCTAATTACAGTCGCTTTTACTAGATTGTGATTACGCAAATAATATCCGCAAAATCACAAATATAAATAATTAATTCTTCAATGCTAAATACTAAAACCAGGACAGGAATATATAAGAAAACGACGAATGAAACCTTTTACCTGCTCCTTGTAAAGAACTACACGTGCTTTTCTACCAAGTTGCCGAGTGGTAAAATTTGTTTAACTGGAGATATATAATAGTGCCTTTAGCCAGGAGCCAACCTGTATCGAGAATTCTTGCTGTTGACCATGCAGTATAAGCAGTTAGTTTCTATCAGCTTTTGGAGGATATATATTTGTGTTTGGTATAAAACATAACGTTATTACAATTGGACTTGTACCTGTAACATTTTTGCAATTATTATACGATTATGGTATTGTATTGTATTGTATTGAAGCGGTGCAGGTCCATCACCCGCAGCACCCAGGCCAAAGGCCCATTGAGCGATTCGCCCTGATAGGGCTCGTCTCCAAAGAGGCCAGTGTCTACCGCAAAGGCTAGCAGCTGGTTTAAGGGGATGAACTGTAAATCTTTTGGTTCTAGTATTCCAGCCCCAAGATGTTTGTGCCGCAGCCTCATAAGTCTGAGGCATTTGCACATTATGTGAGAAGAGGATTCGTCCTCTTCATGGCATAATTTGCAAGTGGGATCGTCTATAATGTTGATCCTATGTAGGTGATATGGTAAGAGTGAGGTATAATTTAATAATACGAGGGCAGCCTTTTAAGTTTTTACAAATGACCATTACGTGGCGCTATTGAGATGTGTCGGTGATGAAGGTCGACCAAAATTGGTTGTTATTCCAAAAAACATCGATTGAAGTGAGATAGAGACAGCTTTAGGTATATCGCCGACTGCAATACATTGGATTTTGCATGAACATTTAGCTGTGAAAACGAAACAAAAACAGGCTCGTGTTAATTGGTGTAAGGAAATGTTCAAAAAATTCGACCGAAGAACAGCAAAATTCGTGCACCACATCGTAACAGGTGAAGAAACTAAGCAACAATCAACTGTTTGGGTGTTCCAAGATGAACCGAATCCCACAAAAGTTGTTCGTTCACGAAGCATTTCCAAGAAAGTGATCGATTGTTTTTTCGGTTGTATTGGACTTGTCTAAACTATTCCTTTAGAGGATCGAAGAACAGTTAACGCCGAATGGTATACAACAATTTGTTTGTCAGAAGTCATCGACGAAATCGGGGAAAACAACCGAAATCGTCGAATCATTCTTCATCACGACAATGCCAGCTCTCACACAGTACGTCAAACAATTGATTATTTGAAGGAGAAAAACGTCGAATGAATGTCTGATTGCCCGTATTCACCTGATTTATCGCCTAACGACTTCTTTGTGTTCCTGAATGTTAAACAAAAAAAATGCGTGGATAGCTATTTTCATCACCTCAAGAAGCTGTTGAAGCCTTCAAAAATCATGTTTCTGAGATACCAACTTCAGAGTGGAAGAAATGCTTCGAGAATTGGATTGAACGCATGCAAAAGTGTATAAATCTTAAACGCGAATATTTTGAAAAGCAGTAAAACAGTTTGTTCCAAAAAAGTTTTATTTCCTAGTTTTTCTAAAAACTTAAAAGGCTGCCCTCGTAATTGGCAGCTAGGTAAATAAATGGTTGTCAGGCTGTTTCTATTGTAGATGACCAACTAGTAGGAAATAAAACTCATGAAAGTAACAAAGCTGTACACATTTAAAACGTCAGATTTAATTATATGCTTTTATAAAGTAGTAAAAGTAGGGCAATTGTAGCGGAAATAAATTTCGCGCGAAGCACTAGTGTGATACCTAGCGAGGTGGTGGCGCAAATGGACTTCGAAAGTCCAACTGCCCCGAGGTGCCATTATTTGTGGCGAAGTGTAGCGGAGATAAAGAAGCTTCTAAATCACGAGTTGTGCATCTCCAGTCATTGTAAACCCATCACGGCCATTACTCATGGACACCCAAGGCAACTGTTTATTTATCATAATTAAATAAAGTTCTGGAACGGTTTTTTTTTTCTAAACTTGCTATAGAAATTTACGAAGGGGGACTCATATTAATCGATTTCAAGCGCATTACCAAACTGCGCTATTGCGTGTTTTAGTAAAATATAATTAATAATAAAACCGCCACAACCAGGAGCTTGCTGCAGAATGCATAAATGCACATGTGTATTTGCTTTACTCGCAAATAAATCACAAATTTGATATGTGTAGTTATAGTAATTTACTATGTAAATAGCTCGATTGCATTTTGATGCATTTTTTAGTTAATTAGAAGCCCGCATAATGTATACAATTAAAAATATGAGTCGCATACTGTTATAATGACCCGTGGCTAGACGAACATTATCATGACGTGACAAGCGCATATACAGCGACTTTTCCGATGTATTCAAAGAAAGTTTATATTAAAATTCCTGCAGCTATAGGAAAGTTTTTTCGATACAATCGAAAACATTAAGGGAATGCACGCCATATATGTCAATAGAAAGGTTTAACAAACTATGAGCATAAAGGATATTCTCATGGATCTATCTAATGTATTGAACTGCATATAATGTATTCCGTAAATCTTTATAAGGTGCACAATAAAACGGGTGCCGTCACGCCATTCTACTATATAGGGTATGAAATGCAATCTCATGAAAGTATGCACGAGGAAACTAAACATCCGTCAATTACTTTTAAAGCTTGGAGATTCAGGTGCGTTAATATGGATATTTGAGGAGCAACTCCTTAAATGAATATTTGCATGCCACAATATAGCTAGCATTTTAAAGCAATCTATAATAGTCTAGGTCATGAAAAGTTAGTTTGTGTTTGTATCGTCTAAATAAATATTCAGATGGGGATACGGGCTTAATAAGATTTTAATATATCGATAATGTCGACTGTTCAGTGTATTAAATATATATGCAGGTTGTCTTAGAACCGTATTTTTGGGATTTGATTCAGGAAGCTTAAACAAATCGAAAATTTTCCGATTGCCCTTATAATTGAGTTATAGATGAACAAGTAAATAATAAGTTTTATCGCACGGTCGCTGCAATTAGTTGTGCAACATAATTCACGTCGGTGGCTATGGCGATGTTAATATTTTATCGTTATGTCATATTGATAAGTATCATTATTTTCATTTCCTTCTGCCTTTTGTGTTTAAAATGGAACGATACTATTGTAATCGAGATTATATTGATATGTTGAAAGCATTGGGTGCGTGTAATGACAATGCCACTGGTGCGGCTAGGGAATATGCGGAAAGGTTTCCAAATTGTCGGTATCCTAATGCAGAAACTATAAGGCTACTGGAAACAAGTAGTTTAAATCCTCGAAGATAGCAGGCAGGACGTCAACCTACACTAAACGTCGATCAAGAAATGCAAGTTCTTGAATTTGTTAAGGTGGAACCAAATACAAACTTTCTAATTGTATCGTCCCAAATTCACTTGAAAAAGATGAAGATTATTCAGAAGAAATGGTCTTCATCCATTTAGTCCTCAAAGGGTTCAGGTTTTGCGTGACGAGGATAGGGAGTTTCGAGTCAATTGTTGTAGATGATTGTTGCATAGCGTAAACGTTCTTCTATATTTTATTCTGTTTAGTGACGAATCTACAGTTACTGAAACGGGTCTAATAAGTACCCCTAAACCTGCCTAAATGGCGGAATGAAAACTCTCACTTGAAACGCAAAAGATCTTATCAAAGACAATGGCCAATAAACATTTGAAGAGAGTTATTAAATAATAATGTAATTGGTCCACACATTCTACCTAACCTAGTTAATTCAGCCTTGTATCTTCAATTTTTAATTGAAAATTTACCACTACCATTTCTCGATGAAGTTCCATTAGCATGTAGCGGTTAGGAATTCGGTTCCTAAAATTCCTGCCACTGCAACAACTAAGAACGTGCAGTTGCGTAGCAACGCAACTACCTTGTAGCAAGCTTGGAAAACAAAAACAGCAGTTCTGTCAGTACTTCGTGTATCCTCTTGCCGCGCGTTAAAAATCTTTCTCAATTTCCATTTCACATACCTTTTGCGTCATATACTGTATTCGTTAATTAATATTCAAGTTAGTGTTAATAAAAGTTTTATTCAAGTGTAGTTGATTATCTTCTATCCAACAACAACACTAAAGTGGTGACCGACGACGTGATCTAATTAATTCGTTTTCAACGAAATCAAAACAAAGGTTGAACTCTCGTGTAAAGTGTTTTTCTTTAACAAAAGTTACCCTCACAGCATGCCGCCGCCGACCGAAAATTCGACGTCAGGAAGCGACGCAACGGAGCAGCCCGAGACAGCTATACATCGCGTGAGCATCCGCGTACCTCCATTTTGGGCCGAAAAACCAGCTCTTTGGTTTTGCCAGCTGGAAGGGCAATTCAGTTTGAATGGAATTACTCAAGACTCGACTAAATTTTGGATGTGATTGCACAGTTAGATAATAAATACGCACAGGAAGTGGAAGACGTAATTACATCCCCACCGGCAAGTAATAAATACGAAAAAATCAAATCGGAGCTAATCAACCGGCTATCTTCTTCCCAACAACAACGCCTAAGGCAACTTTTGGAGCACGAAGAAATGGGAGACCGGACACCTTCGCAGTTTTTGCGCCACTTACGCAATTTAGCAGGTGATACGGTGCAAGATGAATTTTTGCGAACTTTGTGGCTAAATCGCCTTCCCACAGTCATGCAAGCTATATTAGCCGCCCAAGCCGATTTGAGCCTAAATAAAGTAGCAGAAATAGCGGACAAGATTAGAGAAGCGAACCCGGCAGCCCAAGTACAGGTTGCCAACGTGACCTCATCGCAATCGCCGGAAATAGCAACTTTAACCGAGCAAATCAAACAGCTGACAGCACGCGTCGAAGAAATGTCACACGGGCGGACGCGCCACCGTTTTCAGAGACGCCACAGAAGCGGATCCCGTTCCAGACAACGCTACGGTGCCAACACTTCCGAAAACCAGGGCAAATGCTGGTACCATCGAATATTCGGTTCGGATGCAAAAAAGTGCAACCCACCGTGTAATTTCCAGGCGGGAAACGAAAACCACCGTCATTAACCTCGGCTGTAAATGACGGCACAGCAGTAACCGGCCGACTTTTCGTTACAGACAAGGCTTCCAAACTAAATTTTCTAATCGATACGGGCGCCGATGTTAGTGTTTTTCCGCGAACTCTTGTCAACTACCGGTTAAACAAATCAACATATGAAATGTTCGCAGCAAACGGTACAACTATCGCAACTTATGGTCCAATTTCATTAACGCTAAATTTTGGTTTACGCCGCGATTTTTCGTGGAGATTTATAGTGGCCGACGTCGATAAACCTATTGTGGGTGCCGATTTTCTAAGGTTTTATGGGCTACTAGTGGACATTCGAATTCGCCGACTAGTTGATTCTGTGACATCATTATGTGCAATCGGGCGTTTAACACCGGGCACAACATTCAGTGCAATTAAAACAATTATAGGAAATTCACCATTTCATAAGTTGTTAGCACGGTTTCCAGCAATTACGCGACCCGCGGGGGTCCAGCCTACAATCAAACACGATGTAACGCATCACATCAAAACAACTCCTGGTCCACCTGCATACTGCAAACCGCGAAGGCTACCGCAAGACCGTTTCAAAGCTGCCAAAGCGGAATTTGAAATTATGCTACAACAAGGAATCATCCGACCATCAAAGAGCGAATGGGCATCAGCATTACATTTAGTGCCCAAGAAAAACGAAGGTTTACGTCCGTGCGGAGATTACCGTGCTTTAAACGCGCGAACCGTGCCGGACCGGTATCCTTTACCGCACATTGAAGATTTTACCCACATTTTAAACGGTAAATCAATTTTTTCAACAATCGACCTTGTTCGCGCCTATCATCAGATTCCCGTCGCGCCGGAAGACATTCCGAAAACTGCCATAACCACGCCATTCGGTTTGTTCGAATTTACAGTCACTCCCTTCGGGTTAAGGAACGCAGCTCAAACCTTCCAGAGATTTATAGATAACGTACTCCGAGGTTTAGATTACTGTTACGCTAATTTAGATGACATTTTTATCGCGTCCGAGAACGAAGAGCAGCATCTCCAACATTTGGAACAGCTTTTCTCAAGACTGGACCAACACGGCATTGTCATCAATCTTGTCAAATGCGTCTTTGGCGCATCCCAAATAAAGTTTTTAGGGTACTCCGTAAATACCAGAGGAATCACGCCACTTCCGGAGAAAGTGGATGCAATTACAAATTTCCCGCAACCGAAAACTGTGAAACAACTGCGACGTTTTCTCGGCATGGTGAATTTTTACCGCAGATTCATTCCAAACGCAGCAGCGATACAACAACCGCTAAACGAACTCCTAAAAACTCGAAAACCCCGAAGCGACGCCGACTTGTGTTGGACCACGGAATCCGAAAACGCGTTTATGGAAATGAAGAAGGCCCTGGCAGACACCACAATGCTTACACATCCGGTCCCAGGAGCGCAACTTTCAATAACCGTGGACGCATCAGATAATTCGATGGGTGCGGTTCTCCAGCAATACATTAACAAAGAGTGGCAACCGCTCGCGTTTTTTACACAAAGTTTTACAGCAGCTCAACGTAAATATAGTGCATCCGATCGCGAGTTATTATCCATTTACGCAGCAATCAAACGTTTTCGTTTTGCCGTAGAGGGACACCAATTTGTAGTTTTTACGGACCATAAACCCATTACTTTCGCGTTTCAACAGAAACCAGAGAAAAGTTCGCCGCGACAGTTTCGTCACCTCGATTTCATCAGCCAATTTACCACGGACATCCGCCACATTTCCGGTAAAGACAATGTAGTTGCCGATGCCTTGTCACGTGTTGAAGAAATTTCTACAACCATCGACTACCTGAAGCTGGCAGAAACGCAACGAACCGACGAGGAACTTAAAACTTTTTTACAGCCTAATAACTCATCGTTACAACTGAAAAAGATTCACCTTCCTTCGGTTAATGCAGATCTTTATTGCGACGTTTCGACGCCGACAGCTCGACCGTTCGTATGTAAACCATTCCGCCGCCAAGTTTTCAACTCCTTGCACGCCCTAGCACACCCAGGTGTGCGAGCAACGACAAAGCTAATTACGCAACGTTTCGTGTGGCCCGACATCAACAAAGACTGTAGAGAGTGGACGCGTAGTTGCATCCCATGTCAACGTTCAAAGGTCACTCGCCACGTTTCGGCCCCCATAGGCAACTTCAGGGTACCAAATGCGAGGTTCCAGCACGTACATATAGATATCGTCGGACCTCTCCCACAGTCCCTTGGTTTCAAGTATTGCCTAACGTGCATCGATCGATTCACGCGTTGGCCCGAAGCTATTCCAATCGAAGATATCGCGGCGGAGACGGTAGGCAGAGCCTTCTTCAGCGGATGGATCGCACGTTTCGGTGTTCCAGCTGAAGTCACGACAGACCGAGGCCGCCAATTCGAGTCCTTTTTATTTAAGGAATTAACCCAATTAACAGGTACTGCCCATTTCAGGACAACGGCTTACCACCCAGCCGCGAACGGCATGGTGGAACGTTTCCACAGGCAACTTAAAGCCGCCATCAAATGCTATGAAGACCAGCACTGGGCCGAAATTCTTCCCGCAGTTCTGCTTGGTATTCGAACAGCATTCAAAGAAGATTTAGGGGCAACCGCAGCAGAACTAACGTACGGAGGCAACATTCGCCTACCGGGAGAATTTTTTGTTTCAGAACCGCAAGCAAATACTTCCGATTTTGTAGCCCAGCTCCGTCAACGAGTTCGCCTACTACGACCAAGTCCAGTAGCACGCCATGGTAACCGATCCACGTTTGTTTTTAAAGATTTGGGTACATGTACATATGTCTTTGTACGACATGACGCAGTTCGCCGACCGCTACAGCAACCATACGACGGTCCATACAAAGTCCTTGCTCGCAACGACAAGTCTTTTGTTCTGGACATACGAGGCAAACACGAAACGGTCACGATTGACCGACTAAAACCGGCTTTCATAATCCAGGACCAAGAGCAAACAGATACGTCAACTCAAAATCAACCAGGCACGTCAACTCAAAATCAAACAGGCACGTCAACCCAAAATCAACCGGGCACGTCCGGAACAGTCACGCGCGGCGGACGTCATATCCGTTTTCCGGATTACTTCCGAACGTAAAAAGATGTTGTTATCACTGGCAAGGGGGTAATGTAGTGGTTAGGAATTCGGTTCGGATGCAATAACTAAGAACGTGCAGTTGCGTAGCAACGCAACTACCTTGTAGCAAGCTGGGAAAACAAAAACAGCAAAAAGTCAGTATTTCGTGTATCCTCATGCCGCGCGTCAGAAAACCTTTCTCAGTTTCCATTTTACATACCTTTTTCGTTATTTACTGTATTGGTTAAATTAATATTAAGGATAGTGTTAATAAAACTTTTGTTCAAGTGTAGTTGATTATTGACTATTCAACGACAACACTAAAACCATTTAACTGATGAGCAGGTCTATCACAATAAGGGAGAAAACAGGGTTACCATTTAAACAACTTTTTTATGGCGTCATAGCCCAGAAACAGAAGTCCATAGAAATAAAACTTAGGTGAAGAGGTGTCTTTAAAAAAATATTGACTTGTTTTGTGGGTTCCCGAAAAAACATTAAATAATAAAATCATGAATTTTATGCGGAACATTTATCATTACTGAATGTACATTTACAAATGTAAATTATATTATTTTGGAAAAGCTTCATTTAAGCAGGATTTTTCTAAAATGTGTCTTAAACGGTGTTGGTGCAATATTTACAAGATATAGTAGTGTTTATTGAAAACAAAAATAATAGAAAGGAGAATACAAATAAGACAGAAAATGTCAAAGTAGCAGTCATAAAATTTCGGAAACTGTCGTAATCTAATCAATTAATTATAAAATAGCTTAATCCGACGTAACTTACTACATTTTGATATACCTTGTGCCAATAATAATAAGAACTATACAAACCAATAAATGATCTAGAAAATTCTAAAACACGCCCATCAAGTACCAGAAACTGCGATAATTTATTCTGTAGATTTTGGCAATCTGGTCAATATAAAGTCAATACTAAATGTACCATGATAATAGCAAATTGGAGGAGCTTGGACCCGGTTCCTACATTTCGGCAACATTTTAATATTTAAATACTGAAGTTATCACTTGCAGTCGAGGAAGTGGCATAAAATTTTAGCAAATAATCTGAAACGATATCTACAGTGTTCGATTAACAGATGTTGGCATTTACATCCAGTAAAAGCTTACAGTAACCCTGAGAAATTGCAAATAATGTCACGCTGAAAATGAAATACTGTTTCAAATAATCTAAACTATTAGCGTATGCAGCTTTAAGTGCTACAGTCAATAAAAAATCCTGCAAGTCATAATCGCGTATTTTATAGTCCGTTGCCTGTGGTTAAGTGTCTGGCGAACAGAATTTACAATTCAGAAGCTGCCATTACGGTCTTATTTTCCGTGATTTATGAACGTGTTCATTAAACAGAGGAAATCAGGTGGCCTAGAGGAGACAGCATAAGGTTGCGCATCCCTTGTATGAGGTTCGAGCCCGACTTCACCACTTCCCATTGCCATGTCATAGTTGAAGCAGAATTGGATCCTCGCCGCTTATCTTCATCAGGACCTCTTAACCGTAGCCCGAGGAACCGATACACTTATAAAGATTCTATCAGGCATGATTTAGTGCCAACTATTATTTAAATAACTCGCTGTAATCACACAATTTACTACCTACGACGTGTTGACACCTCCTTGCCTTTTTAAATTGGTTCCTATGTTATTTTCAACGGGCCATTAATAAACAATTTGGGGCGGCCGTAAAAGCCTAGGTATCTAATGAAATTTTTACAACAAAAGGCTCAATTCTTGCACGTGCGATAATTGAAGATAAAAAGAACGCGTGGTTTAGATTTAATTACGGAAGGTATTGTGCGCAGCTCTCGCATCATATATCAAAACGCAATTAACTCTTTACGATCGCTATTAGTTCCGAACAATAGAAAAACCTGGTTAAAAATTAATCTTCGATATTACAAACGCCATTCGAGATCAACACAAACTGTAAACTCGAACGGGAGGGCTCTATCTTAATCTTAACTGGATGGGAAACGAAACATTTGTTTAATTGCCGCTAATGAATTCCTAATCATCTTGCTAAGAAGCCCGGTGCGTGTTCTAGAAATTCCGTCATCGACCAGGACTAGAATTATAATTACTAATATTCCACCGAAGAAAACACTTTGTCATTGCCATGTAATTTACTAACACAAAATCTGAATACATGAATACGAAAGAAATCGGACGTTTTAGTTGATTGGATTAGCTGCGAAATGTGCAATGCTGGGGAGGGCTGAGGAAAATCCGAAGAGGAACAGGCGAAGCAGCCGCGGTTGGCATTAGAAACCGGGATCGACTTCAAAATGCCTCGTTCCTTGCCTACACCATACAATTGATTCATTAGATTTTATCTGTCTTGCGGGGCCCCCAAATACTATCGAACGGAGAAGGGTTAGACAAGTTGATTTTGTGCCGTTCTACGTGTTATGTTTAAGATATTGTAAATGATTTTTAGGCCGGAATTGGGTCATGGATTTATTACACAAAGGGGAATATAAGTTAATATACCTGGTCCATGTAGCTATCAAATTTATGTAATCAATTATTAATACGTGATCAATTTGTTTTGGTTAATTCGTAAAACTCAGCTTAACAAAAATTCTCCATTTGGTAGGAAATAAAGAGCTAAATAAAATAAATGTATAAGCAGTTCGTAGCCATTTTGCCCTAAATATGAAAATAAATTACCTAAATAGAGTTTTATAGCTTCCTATTAGTTCGATCAATCGCAGCGTTTATAATAAAATCAATCCTTCTATCAATGCTGCCCTTAATTACTTAGTTTCTGCCTCTAACTCTAGTCCCTAGCTCTACTCGTGTTACAGTTTCAGCCGTTTCCTAATGTTTCTAAGCTTTAGTGGGGACCAAATTAGCTGCCAATATTCTCGTAATAGTGTTAAGTATTATGACATTTTCAATATTCTACAGTTATGGACGTTTTAGTTTGACACCTCCACCAAATGCTATATTTATCATTACTTTGTGTTTTTACTGAATTTGTTTAACATTAATTTACCAAATTTTAATCTACTTTAAAGTCGTATTTTAGAGTAAACATTCCTCAATTTTATACTCAAACGCCTCACAATGGCGCCTCCGCCATTTATACTTTTGGAGAAAGTTTGAATCAGTTTCTATTTTTTCGTAACTAACACCATATGCTGTTAGTTACGAAAAAAAAAGAAACTAAATCAAACACCATATGCTGTTGTACATCGAAATTTAGAAACTGTTGTACTTGTTACATTTCAAGTAATTTCGTAATCCTAAGGTGCCTCCACCAAATGTATCGATTTGGTTTGCCTTGCTTTACATATTTTCATTCTTTCTATACGCTGTATGCATTTATTTGTAGTTTTATGCCACTTTAATCAATTGAGGCCAATTCACCGAGTTCAAACAATTCCATATGTTGTGTTTCCTATTTCTAACTTAAAATGAGTCTATTTAAGAAGTCCCTAGAATTTTACATTTCTAAAATTTCCGTTTATTATTGTACAGCCATTTTTAAAACTGGCGGCTCCACCAATTAAGCTTTTTTCTTGGTATTTATTAATTTATATCTTATCACTTTTGTAGCATACCATGGGTGAATCACGTCCTAATTTTTGGCATATTTTTAGGTCTCATGGTTCTGTGGTATCTGTATTAACTGTGTTTTTATTTCCCCGTTTTTCTCAAATTCTGTTCCTCGAATTTGATTTGATTCTTTATTTCCCTCCACCAATTCAGCTCCTACCATTTATTTTTATATATTCTATAGAAAGTTCTTCCGTGTTATGACATCGAAAATATTTTACTGCCAATTGTGTCTTTCTGCCTTTATATTTATTAACTCATATTCTCTTATAATTTCTGCTATAGATTTGGGGACTTTAATTTTAGGTGTTTATGATTTCAATAAATTCTCTTTAGAAAGCCATCGAGTTTGAACTATTTTGTAAATTTCTTAACATAAATCTACAATTGAATCTGCCAACATGGTTTTTCCGCTAATTTGACTTGTTTGGTTCATTTTTTTCGATTTATATCCGTTTATGATATCTGGAACACAATCTAACCACATTAAGTTTTAGAAAATTATAAATTTTAACGTTGCACCGAAAATATATTAAGATTTTGTGTTTATTTTACGGTTATACCACTACCAACATACCATATAATCAATTCACACATTTTTTAAGTTGGTTTACATTCTGAAAATACCATAATTAATCAAGTTTTAGCCTGGCGCCCCCTTTCTTCTGGTTTAATATTTTGCAGATCTTCTTAACTACCGTTTATATCAAATATCAAATTATAGGGTCGAAATCAACGTTTACGTAAATATTTTTAACTATATCTAGCTACAAAACTAGTATCGTCTTACGATTTATGACATTCTAAACATTCTACAGTCATACAATTTAATCTTGATTCTTGGAAATTATCTTCGTCAAACTTCAAGATGTTTTATGTACTTCTAAAGCCGGGACCTCCACTATTTACATCTCATGCTGTTTTCCATTCATTCACATTATTACCTAGCTACTCGCACATATTCTGGTTATGCCAAGATATATAAACTCTTATATTTTAATCAATTATATAGACATGCAGCGTCTGCCACAGTATTCGTCTCCATGTGTTTCGGTTATTATCAGATCGTGCTTAGTTTATTTTCTTACATTCTCTATATATTTATCAAGTGTCTAATTGTTTTTTTGCCATATTTTTAAATAATTTCATTTTAGAAGACCTACGCGCTTAAAGGCGCATCCGCCATTTTTTTCAATCTAATCATTTCTTGATAAGAGGTAAGAGCACTCTCAAAGTGGACAAATTTGAGAAAATCATTCAAAAACTGGATCCTAAGAATATGTTAACAAGATTAGCGTTGTCAAGACAAACCTACAGAGTGGAAGAAAAGCATCGTAACAGAGGCACATCAGAAAGAATTGAGAAACAAGAGTTAATATGATAAGTAACAATAGTAGAAATGAAATGTTGTGGAAAGTAATAGATGCAGTAAGAGTCTTAAAAAGAGAAACAAAAAGACTATATACAAAAAGGAAATGAATAACAAAAAAGTGAGTACAAGAGTTTTACTGCTGTAACATGCTGAGACTAATTACACAGGGAGCCTTGCTGTACATAAATTTCATCAACTTAATCATGTACTAATTTAATAGACAGAGCTAACTGAACTAAATCGAAATGCACTTTAACGTGTGGTTCTAAAAGTTAACCACTCTTAGACAAATATAAGAGAAGAATCACAGGAATAAAAATGAAGTATTTTAGAAGAATTGTAGGAAGATTGAGAGGAAATGTAATAACAACGAACGATTTAGAAGCTCTACCGCTAGTGAAGCCAAGATAAAGCACAGCTGACGTAGTGCAGGTGCTATGTGATTCAAATAGTAGAAGAGAGACTATCAAAGAAGACAATAAAAGGACGACGAGGAAGGAAGAGAGCACAGGGAAAACCGTGGTCAGTTTGCATGAATATAAACAAGAATACAGTAGTAAAGTAGAGAATAATATAGACTAAATCTCTTCCCATTTTTTATACCGTATATATACAGTTTTATTTTCATCCATAGCTTTATCCGATTTCCTTCTGTTTGCTGATTTTTATTTATTGATATTTGCTCATAACATCCAGCTCCATATGTTACGATGTTACGGGTCAAACGGTCGTTCCCATCAGCCCGCAACAAACGAATTTAACTGGGTCTTTAGTTCACACAAGGAGAAAGGAAAACCAATATAGGAAGATAGTCCTATTTGTCACAATTTACAGAGTAATTCAAGATGAGTAGGCGTCACCCTTTCAAGTCACAGCTAAACAAAGATCTTCGTGAAAGGAAAGCGAGAACCGACAGCCTACGGAAGTTAAACCCACCTTGTTGTGCTTCATCTTAAGAACAGTATTTCCCACAAAATACATACAAAAAGGAAAATACACAAAAATAACAAATCATAAGTTATTGAACAAGAGGAATATATAATCTAAGTAAAAGATCTACACTGTTACACATTCGAAATAGAACCCGAATCGGTACAGTTGTAAATTGTTCACATGCATTAATGTAAATGTACAAAGGAAGGGTTCCGAGACTTGCGAACTTTTGCTCTAGGCGCCGCTGACTACGACATTTACTGTAAAATCAAGAAACGAGAAATCAGTATTATTGGAGTCTACAACACAAGTACAATTAATTATTAAATTGGTACACAATTGGCAAATAAAGATTGCTTTATTTTTACAAATCAATGCACTTTGCAAATAACTGAAAATATAAGTCGTTTTTGTTTTACTTTGGTAACAGAGTAGAGGAAGCAAAAAAGGTTAATTTTATCTTGGTCGACGCCCCAAGGATAGGGGAAAGAAAGACGACATTGGCCACCAGAAGAAAATAACGAAGAAATAGGTGTTGCGGCCGATTAAACCACAAGACTTTTTCGGAACAACGAAGAAATGACGACGAACTAGCTGTTATAACCACCAAAAACTATAACCTAGGCACAGGGTATTTATTTCAACAACAAGTCTTCAAACATAACGGGGTTAATTTTATCCGTATCAAGCAACAAGAGAAAACTCATGATTTCGTCAAAAAAGTTACTGATTCTTATTCATATATAGTCCTACTTTATTGTCAACATTTAATGCCGGAAAACGGTACGAAAACTAAATTACAAGAGCAATATTAACCCCACCCTATTTTTGCTGAGCTGTGTTTATTATTTTATCTCCAAAAAGTACTTCTAGCACCCGTATCTTCTGTTTCTTGTCGGAAGTAAGTTCTACTTTCGAAATCCCTTTAAATAATTTAAATTTTCTAAAACATTTCTACCAACGTTTACCAATTTGGTGTCTCTACCAATTGCACGCTTTTACTCCCCTTTTATTAATACGTATTATTCTTTGAACTGGATTACTTACTGTGGCTGTATCAAACTTAAATAAGCCTTCAATTTTTGTTAGAGCACATTCGTTTTGAAATATTTCTGGTGTTTGCTTTAAGCTAGCCAATTTTTCCCAGTTTAAAGTTATTCCTGCTATAAAAAGCTTCAATTATTATTTGTTAACCTGTATTTACAATTCTGAAGCCTCTACAAACACACCATTTTTTGTTTATACGGATTACAATCTGTATTCTACCACGACTTCAGGTTTTAAAAATTCTACAATTGTTATTATACGCAGTGTTGGGTAGTATCTAGATACAT
>JABXWE010010462.1:0-23209 GCA_014611495.1 Limonius californicus | reverse complement strand
TATTTGTGTTATTAATGTATGTAGGTATTAGAGGGTCACTTTCACCAAAGAGCAATATTAAACCAATTTTTAGTACACTTCCTCATGAATTATTGTATAAATATACTTATGGTATCAAAAAGCCCATACAAAATAATCATTTCAATAATTCTGAGGAATGTTACTTAAAACTGGTTTAATTATTAGTGAAATAATCTTTTTAAAATTAAATTTTAAGTAATTTCAAACAGCGCGCGTTACGCATTAGTACCGCCACCAATGTCAGATGGCGCTTTCATCAGCGACCACGAAAAGTGGCCTACTGTCGTTTCTTCCTTGGATTTGTTCTGTGGCCTTTATGTTCAAAAGCCTTATCAATCACATCACCATGGATATTTAAGGTTTTAGTAAAAAAATCCTTGCATACGCGAATTTTTTCCGAAGCTGTGGACAAAAAGTACTTTTTAGAAACCTTACGTGATGTACCACTTTCCTTCCTTAATCGCCGTCTTTCAGGTTTACCACTTTCAACGTTATTTAAAATAAAATCCTTTTGTCTATTGTAATCACAATTCCAGAAGTTTTTGCACATATTAACTCGGGTTTCTTCGGAAATAACCTCGCCACATTTAAATCTACATCGAACACAATTCACTTTTTTTGGTTGCTTCTTCTCGATTTTCATTTTTTTGGCCAAATTTTTTTTCCACTTTGATGGATCAGCTTTTTTCCATCTTTTTCTTGTTGTGTGGGTTTTACGACGGGATTTATCTTTGTTGCTTTTTGTAATGTGCTGCAGTTCTTCCGCTCCTTCAAAGTCTTGTGGTTCTAACAAGCGGAAAGTAATATTAGAGTTTCCAAACTAAATTTGAATATTTTATAAATATTTGTATACCTTCTTCATCTGAAATGTCGGGGGGATAGTATGTACGATCTTTTATTGAGCAATCAGAGTCAAAATTAGATTTGCTTGAAACACTTTCATTTTCGGAATTATGCTGCTGAGTTAGTTCTATTCCAGAAATATCCTGCATACAATCTGAAAGCAATTAGTTACTTGTAAATATTTTATTGCTTCAAAGATCACTCAATCAAATCTTTAGAAATCGTATTGAAGATATTTCGCTCTGATTATCACTACAGGTTGAGGTATTATCTAAAATCAGAGATAAACTTCTTAATGCCTAATATTACTAGTTTTATAGATTCGTGCTACACCATTTAGTAATAATACTAGCAAAATTGGCACTTCCTAACCTTAATTATGAAAATTTTACGTACCTTTTGATCCATTGCGCGAATTTAGTAAGTTTGCAAGATAGACTAACTGCGCCCCTCTTGACATTATACTAATTATTCAGAAAATAACAATTAATGAAGACTACCACAGCGCACAACACAATATCACCAATCAATTGCAATTATATTGTTTGATATAATGACAGTAGTAGTAACGCCACCTACTGTATTTACAGCAAAGTTGACAGGAAAAAACGGCTAAGTGCACTTAGCTGGTTTTTGCAGATAAGTAATTGAGGTACCGATGAATTTTTTGTGCAGAAATCGGTTAAGTGCACTTAGTTGGTTTTTGCTGTTCAAATGCGCTGGATTAGGACTTAACTGAAAATCGCACGGCCTGTAACTATTAAACCATGCCAGCATTGACTTAGCCGGTTCTTGCAGAACAATCTTGGGCGAATATTGGACTTAACCGGTCAAATATCTACTTTTCACAAAAAATTGGACTTAACCGGTTTTTGCAGTAACCCGACGATATGCTCAGTTTCATATGAACCCCACCACCCATTAAAAATAAAGCTGTGTGTTTGAAAATTTGCTGAAATAATGATTTATTATTGCGTATGAAATGATAACTATTTCCATTAAAAATCAAGTAGTTCTGGTGTTCGTCTACTGTCTCTCATCAATTTGTTGTTGTTTATGGGCAAATGACGGCCGTAGGAAGGTACGTTAATATCGAGGAGAAAGGCGAAATCTAGAATTTGTTGAAAGACGCCATAGGGCTTTAACACCTGGAGTTATGGTTTAGGGTGCGATTTTTTTCGTTAGAAGATCGCCTCTTGTATTCGTCCCAGGCAATTTAAATGCTCATCGCTATATTCATGATGTCCTGGATCCGGTGTTAGTACCACTCATGCAGACGTTGCCAAACGGTATTTTCCAACAGGATAACGCAAGTCCACACACTGCAAACATTACCACAACGTACCTCCAACAAGCACAATTGCAAATGTTGCAAATCTTGGGACATGATGGGCCGGAGATTAAGATTATTGCCAAGAGCTCCTAACAACTTAGACCAGCTGAAACACCAACTTGAGGTTATATGGAACAAGATACCCCAGGAGAAGATAGACTACTTGATAGAAAGCATGCCACGACGAGTAAATGCTTGCATTGTTGTTCATGGCGATGTTACACATTATTAATTTAGTTTTCGTCGTTGTTATTGTTTTCTCATCATTGTTAATCTATTTTTATGAAAACCTGATCATTTCATACGCAATAATGAAACATTATTTTAGCTAAGTTTCAAACCCATAGCATTTTTCTTATGGGTGGTGCATTTCATATGAAACGAAGTGTACTTACTGGCTTCGCTTGGTAGGGTTCACAATGAATCCATAGCCCCTACGTGTGACGGTGTTCCAGTAATGGAATTTTATCACATCTAAAATAGCGAAGCCATTACTGAGATTACAAATTAATAAGCTTCGTAGGACGTACTACCATGTCTGTGACAATACGCATAAAAACATGTTTGTTCTGAAATCATTAGTATAAACGCAAAACGACTTACCTTATTGACCACATTTTAATTCCAACTTACGCAGCTAACGAATAATAACGGTATTGTTTGCCACCGTTACAAAAACCTGTTAGGACTATCGCTTCTTATATTATACCATTTAACATCCAACTACTTCGTGCATTGTGGAGCAGATTGCGAGAAATCAGCACGTTCCAGTATTGGAACACCCGGAAAATGGGTTAACTACGTTCGTACATTTATATTTCGTCATGGATACTGAGAAATCCGGCACCATCCAAGTACGTGTATGTTTTCACATATATTACTATTTATCTTCAAATATTTGGTTGTAATTCATATGCGTTTACTGCTGGCTTCCCGCAATCCTCTCCATATTTGCCGCTCTTGTGTTATTTCTATCCGGTTCGTTTGAGTTGCTTTGATGTCACCAGTACACCCAGTTGGTGAACTGCATAGATGTCACTTCGTGGTCTCCACTCAAGGATTTCCTATGTCTAGGGGTAATCGGAGAATCGTACCACGGAACCAGCCCAATTTCACTGTAGAGTTACAATACGTTGGGCAGCATCTGTTACTCCTCTCATTTCCCCTATTTTGTTATTGGGAATCCCGTCCCTAAGAGGTTTTCCCAACATGGTCCGTTCTCTGTGAGCAATGCTTTATTTATTGTTTCTTTGGTGAGGGTGTTTCGGCTTATAAGTAAGTACAGGTATCACGCATTGCTCAAATACCTTTCTCTTTAGGCATAATGAGGTGTGTAATTTAAAGATGTTGCTCAACTTCGCGAAGGCAGGCCAAGCCAGACTTATTCTTTTAGAAATTTTCGGGTTTGGTTGCCTCTTCCTACGGAAATTTCGTGGCCTGTATATGTATATGAACTCACTTGTTCTATGTACCACCCATCTCTCAAGATCTTCTCACTCAGGAGATCTTAGTTCTAATTATTACGTCAATAATATAGTTGCTAATGTCTAAAACTTCCATAGAAAAGAAAAATCAAAGTTCCATCCCATAATCGTTTATTAATTCAATGATTCATGAAGAAGTATTGAGATATAGTATGTTTTAGAGACCCAGATAAAAATAATTTTCATCTGTAATGTAATATTAAACCTCAAAGGGTTGTAGTTAAGAATCAGAAGCTTTGAGCCTTAATTTTTAACCGGTCAAGGTGTGCCTGACAGGCACATCCTGATGCTTTCAGGATCTATTTTTTGCAGAAAAATTATTGGTCCTTGGGTATTTTATTTATCCTTTACTAGTGTATCTTACGTAGCGACCTCGATGGAGTAGTGCGAATACCCGCTGCCACTCGAGGTCGCAGTGAAATTCGGTCTATCGACTGAGGTGTTCGAATCTCGGCTGAAGCGACCGCATTTCACTTAGTTAAGTTTAGGGTGCTTGTCGCATGAATAGTTAGTGTGTAAGGGACGCCCGCACCCCCCCCCCGAAGTAATGCAAAAGCAGTTCCGGGGAGGGGGTAATATCTATGTGTGCAATAAAATTAAAAGTTTATATTACGTACGTTTTTTTGTTGATAAATTTTTTCTCCTTAGACCCCTTAAAAAGAATATTAAACTTTTTTATTATACAACCGGTCAGTTATGCCTGTCAGGCACATGTTGGTAAATGTCAATTATTACTGTGTTTTCGGCTCCCTTTTGTGTCTCACTAGTCAGCCGTGTGTACTACCCGGCAAAATATCCACATCTGGCATGCAACTGTGGTTCACTCCAGACGGTTTTACTAGAAAAGTAGTTGACTGAGTCAGTCAGGAGGTACCAACTGTCTTCTGTACAGTTGCGGCGAGAGTGGCCCTAGTGACGTTGGGTGTAAAATAAGTTCTTTTTATGTAAACTAATTCCTGTGCTTTAGTAGTGATCGAAAATTTCCAAAATTTGTTCTATAAGGTAAATAAATAAATAATTTAGATAATAATTGTAAACTTTATGGGTAGAATAGCAAATTTTTAAAACTAACACATAACCCGTTCGCATTACAGACATGGCGTCAAAACGTTTGAATGCAGGAATTGGCGGATATTGTTGACAATATATCAGATTTCGACGAAAATGAATTTTTAAATGAAAGTTGCGAAGAGGATTTCAATTCTAATTCTGAGGAAGAAGTACTTTCGGAAGCATTTGAAGTAGATGATGTTCAGGGTATGTTGGAAAATTCTGATGACGAGGTAGAACCAGCAGCTACAGCTTCAGGTTCTTCTGTGCGAAAAGATGGGACGGTGTGGTTACCAAAACCTCATGATAATGGTGGTCGTACCCGTAAGCGGAATATTATAAGTCCGCAGTAAACAAAGTGTGCCTCCTTTCTGGAAAATTGATTGAAGAACATATTTACGCGTTTTCGTTGTTCGTAAATGATAAAATAGTGGATATTATTGTGCACTATAAAAATAAAGCGGCAGTGTGTGCTTATGAATTAAAAAATGCTCAAGCAGAATGGAAACGCTGCGATAAAACTAAAATTTACCCTTTTCTGGGTCTATTGATTAATGATTATTGCAGGACATCTAAAGTCAAATAATACTTCTTATAAAGTATCATGGAATTCTGTGCATGGTCCTCCCATATTTAGAGCTACTACGGGACTCACGCGCTTCAGGAAACTACTAAGGTTTATTAGATTTGATGACAAATCCACTAGAAGCTATCGTGAAATTGATAAATTGGGATTAATACGTGACGTGTAATCAATGTAAATCTGCGAATATTGTATTTACCAGGGGAAAACGTAACTGTTGAGTCAGGTGCTCTTTTATTCAGTATATGCCTGCAAATCCAGATACATATAGGATAAAGGTATGGTGGCTGTGCTATTCGAAGAAGCACCGTTGTAGAAACACTGACAGAGCCATATCAAAGGACTTACCGCAATGTTACTTATGACAACTTTTTCACGAACTTCACTTTAGCAGAAAAGCTTTTAGATGTTGGTCTTACGATTGTAGGAACGCTAAAAAAGAAGAAAACATGCATACCACGAGAGTTCCTGCCAAATAAAGCAAGGCCAGAAAGGTCCCCGATCCTTGGCTTTACAAAAAAAGTTACTCTTGCGCCGTATGTTCCGAAAGTTAAAAAATCGGTGATTTTACTTTCAACAGTGCATCAATCGGCTGACGTTTCGGACGAGAAGAACAAACCGGGAATAATTTTAACTTATAATGATGCAAGGGTGTTGTCGATTCACATGACCAATTAGTACACGAATACATGTGTCAAAGAAAAACCAATAGGTGGCCGTTTCCATTTTCTGCGAATGCAGTAGATGTTGCCGGTATTACTGCTTATGTTTTCTGGAGGATTTTGCATCCACAGTGGAATAAAGGAAAATGTAAAATAAGAAGTATTTTTCTGCAGGAATTTGGAGAAGAATTAGTGACCACAAATTAGACAAAGAACTCGAAATAGCTTACAGAAACCCACCCTGCAAAGCATTGCACAATTTTCAGGCGATACTGAAGTTGAGACTTCACTAGCAAACAAAGCAGGGAAACACAAGCGCTGTTACATTTGTCCAGCTAAGGAAAGCAGAAATCGAAAGCAAACTTGCGAAAAATGTAAACAAAATGTTTGTGGGGAATATAGCTGTGCAAAGAGAATTTTTATAATTATGCCTAATTTCTATTATTTACAGTACAAAATGTAGTTACTCACGTTAGAATTTAATAAACTGTATTCCCGTATGTTGTTTAATTTTTTATTAATTAAAACCGGAAGCACACAAGTATTATATTTAATACAGATAAATAAATACATACATTTAAAATTCTGAACTTCAGCATATTTACTATAAAAAGTAGTATGCCTAGTAGACACACCTTGTCCCTGTCACTGTCAGTAAAATAGCTTGACCGGCTAAGGGTTAAAGAGATAGAATTATCTAGTATCAATTTGTAATATTACGTGTGACATGGAAATCGCAACACCAAGGAAGGGTAGGAATATTTATACCAAACTTGGCGAAGCGTTTAACTACTAAAAGATAGCAATTGATTAAAATTTTAAAGAAAAAAAAATATAAATATAATTTTTATTAGTAATGGGTTGGCCCCCCTATTGGTTACACACTCCCCCACTCTTCGTGGCATAGATTCTAGCAGATGGTTGATTTCCTCTTAAGGTATTGTGTCCCAAGCATCCTGTAATTTGTGCTGCAGAGCTTGCAGTGTCAGCGGAGGATGCGGCAAGTTCCCCAGTCTTCTCCCCATAATGTCCCAAACATGCTCGATGGGCGAAAGATCGCGAGATCGGGGTAGCCATGGCAAGAGAGTGACATTATCCTTTACAAATCGGTCTATAGAACGTCATGCAATATGGGGACGAGAATTATCCTGCTGGAAAAGTGGGTCTTCCAACTGCTGAAGAAATGGAAGAATATGGAGTTTTACCACCTCATCCACATATCGCTGGGCGTTCATATTGCCTCTGATGAATAACAAACGGGACCTACTCCCATAAGTTATAGCACCCCATACCATAATCCCCACAGTTTGGTGCACATGCCTCGCAACAGAAAATTCAACATTGCGACGTTCCCCACGTGTTCACCTGACCCTCATACGGCCATCATGCATCCCCAGACAGAATCGGGATTCATCACTGAACACCACCATATGCTAGGTTCCAGTGCAGTCGCAACCTACACCACTCCAACCGTTGCTGTCGGTGTTGAGCCGTTGGTGGTAACACAAGATGTGGCTGATAGGATTGCAAGCCAAAAGCTCTGATTCTGCGGTAAACCGTTCGAAGGGTTACAGGACGACCTTCCTTAGCTAACCATTGATCGGCAATTGATCTGGTACTGGAGAATCGTTCCCTTGTTGCCATAAGTGGAAGATGGCTGTCCTGCACCTCGTTTGTTCTTCTTCGCCCTCCGGTTCCTCTTCTGCGATGTTACTGACCCTCCGTAGTCCATGCCTGATAGCAGCGCATGATGGTGGATTGGTTCCAGTTAAGGCGATTTGCAATTTCTCTCAACGAAAAACCACCTTCACGCAAACCAACAATACGACCTCTCTCGAATTCGTTTAATTGCCGAAAATGTCCACGTTGGCGCACTCTAGGTATGATCACACCTTCAAAACAAACGATCAAAAGCGAAAACAATAAAGAACTAAACAAAATCTCGCAAAACATGCAGCTGATAAAATTGTTAGAAAAAACTGACAGAACTGTTAGATAAGCCATTGTCACTTGATCCATATGAATTAATCAATTGCTACCTTTTAATAGTTAAACGTTTCCGCCAAGTTTGGTCAACAAATTCCTACCCCATCTTGGCGTTGCGATTTCCATGTCACTGAGTATACAATGAATGGTGCATTTAGTTGTATCTACCTTAAAAAGATCTTGAGATTGTTTAAATTATTTATTTCAATTAATCATATAATTTATTTGTGAAAACAAAAATTAAGGTTTCCATTGCTAAAAATACTGCAAGACGTCAACAATGTCCAGAATACAAATCTCTCTCGACGTTAACTGCAGAAATTTCAGCGGAAATTGGTCCAATTTCAATATATTCTCAGTAGTTAAGAAAAATAAAGTTATGGAAGTATTTGTATAGTGCTTCGCAATTCCAGCACTAAAGTTCCAGATATTCTCGAGTTATGAAGGCATTTTTAATGCATCTTCGCGGTAATAATTTACAAAACACTCCCTTTTAGAGGAATGGCTCGAAATGGAGCCGCTCCAGATCACAGTTATTTAATCTTTAATGCGGTGCAGTCAATAAATTCTGCAGAATTGCGGCAAGGGTGCATATTGCCCCAGCTACGAGGGTGTTAAGTATTAGTCATCAACACGCCCGCTCGACTCTGATATGCTAATTATGCCTTCGAAGTGGAGGGCTAAAAAACAAATAGCCCGTGTCGGATCAAGTCCGTAACGTTTCTGCTCCTTGTCGAAATTAATCCGACCTCACTAGCCAAGAAAGTAAATTAACAGAGCGGAAATAAGAAACGAAGTAATAAAACACGAGTGACAAAAGGATAGGTTTAAGGGTAGGAAAGCAAACTGCAGAACGTGAAACCCGTAAAATAACAAGGTGTAGGAAAACAGTTTCACATTTATCCGCGGCAGAAAACCTTGTGTCTCTTGTGTTGTGCAACAAAAAATAAAGATAGCTATTGCAGTTTTATACATCTTCTTCTACCTTTGTGTTTGCGTATGAGATTTCCTTTAAATATTTATGTATCGTTGCAGAACTATTTTAATATTTATATTAAATTTTCTAGTTTCTAGGTTAAACAAGTTCTAGTGAAATGCGAGAGCGTACTTTCTTTGACATCAAAGCTATTCCGTAATGTAGTATATCACGTAGCTGTTCCGTGTATTTTTCTGTCCTTTCTCGAAGAATTTGCCCCTGCACATTCACTTTGCGCCAGAGCTTACGAGAAACATATTTTATTGCAATGACAAGCATTTCAAGTTGAGTAAACAATATAAATCAAAATAATACTGGATAGCATTCCCTTTATAGCGTGAACTAACGGGAAACTCTATAGAACAATAAAACTCCCCTAATTTACAGGGAAGTGTAAAATAAAAGTGTTCTTGGCGCGTAATAAAATGCTTTGACCTAATCACTACAATAAAACATCTCATCCGAACAGAAACAGCCTCTAGAAACTCCTTCTATTTGGTGATAAAACGTTAATCTATCAACAGTTAGAATTTGTGTTTCACTATTAAATTTTAATTTCCGAAATAGTGTTAGGCGGCAACGATTAATGCTTCCATAAACCAAGCGGGAAACAATTTCTTACCTACGTGAGGTTAACTGGGTAACTATATTTGTAGATGAAGTAGTTATCTCTGCGGGTTGCTTCTACCTATAAATTATCTTTGAATTACTACAAATTAACAGATTAACCACTAAAAGGGAACATCCTTAGGAGAAACGTTGTTGGCTTGTGCAGTATATAGATAAACTAAGTACATATGTGATCACTAATTCAAATTTCAAAACACTATGAATTTCATTGAAATTTAATAACATTTTTGTAAATATGGTCTAGAAACAATAAACCATTTCTTAAAGCTTGCAGTTTACTTTCGGCTACTTTTACAGGAATCTTTACAGAAAACACAGAAAGGAAAGTTAAAGTTAATTTTACACAAACTCTAGATGATTAAATATATTATGGAGAATATTGTTGAAATACAAAAAACAGATGAACTGCTAAAATAAAATAATGCACATAAAATAGTTTACTGGGAAGGTCCCTGTACAATGCAGTTTTGTATTATTATTATTATTATTAGCCCGCAGCATCCCATTGTTGGGCAAGGGCCTTCCCACAAGGGGGTTGTTGATCTACTCTCCCATAGTGATCAATCCTCGTGGGAGAGAGGCCCCGCGTTAACGTAATCTTCGGGTCACCCATCCCAGTACTGACCGGAGACCACGCTGTCTTAACTCTCCTGATCGTACGTGAACGGTCGACGAATGTGCGCAACCCGGAACCTTCAGTTTTGTATATCATCTTATAATTCTTCGAACAAAGAAAGCAAAAATATTTAAGTAGTTACACATCTTCTTCTTCAGCCTGTGTTCGTCCATTATTGAATGTAGGCCTCTTCCATTGACTTCCACGTTTCTCTATTTAGGGCTTGGTTACATTTTAAAATCTGAAAGCATCCCCATTAATCTAAAAAGAAAAGTTTATGATGCCTGCATCCTCCCGGTAACAAGCTATGGGATGGAAACAGTAACTCTCACGGAGAATAGTGCAGAAAGGCTCAAAACAACCAAAATAGCCATGGAGCGTGCTATGTTGGGGATTAACTTGAGAAATCTCATCAGAAACGACGAAATTCGAAGGAGAACGAAGATTACCGATGTTATCAGAAGGATAGCCCAGCTAAAGTGGAGATGGGCAGGTCATGTCGCAAGGCAGGATAGATCGAAATGGACAAATAGGATAATAGAATGGCGACCAAGAGAAACGAAAAGAAGCGTAGGAAAACCTCCAAAGCGATGGCGGGATGACCTTTAAAAAGTATCGGGAAGGAAATGGATTCAAACTGCCCTAAATAGTTACACATACATATTATTAAATAATGTCGATGACAACAAGTTCAATAGTTACAATATATACATGTCGGAAAATGAATCATTCCCAGGAAATTTACAGGTGGTTTACGTCCAAAATCAAAGCTATAGTCAGCTTGGCAACAAAGGAATTGTACAGTATTAACCTCGAAACGCTGCAAAATTGGTTGTTATCCAGTAAATAGGGCCTTTAGCAGATTTGGTTCGTCGATGGTCGAAGGTATGTAAATATGGAGTGTCCCTGAGCAACGCTCCGAGTAGTAAACAATCACGATATTATTTAAAATGTTTATCCCGAGAAGGAGATGTTATTCCACCTAAGTGAAGAGAAAGAGAAAGAGTTCGAATCTTTGGCTGGCCACGCCAATGATTGATAGCGTCATTAGCAAAATTGTATTTACTAACAACACTTGCATGGAGTGACTCACTGAATATTTTATTGCTTCTCTCTAGACGCCACAAACAGACTCTTCGTTAACTCGGAGCCAACTCTCTTAGTTCCTCCGCATCGCTTCATTAGTTACTTTATTTAGAAAGTGTGTGAATGATCAAATATCGGGATAACTTGCGCGAAACGTTAATATCCAAATGGAAATTCGTAAATACCAGGTGAACGAAAATAAGTTTTATGGCTTATAGTCAACTGATCATGCGCTTTAAAGCTATAGTCAGAGCAACAAAAACCCAAGTCAAAGACACCGTTGGAATTTTAAAGTCCCGTCTTGGATTAATTTGTAGTTATAAAGATGTAAATACTATACATATTTTTAACTGCCATACGTTAATAATAATTCACAGTTTCGATTTCAAATTTCATTAGGTTGTTTAGGTTATTATTAATTCATTGATTATAGCAAAAGTCACTACCATTGCATATTCTAATACTGTGAATTTAAAGATGTTAACAGTGGAACATAAAATTTGCATACTAGAATCTTATTTTCATAATGGCACAAAGAATAAAAATGATGAATTGCAATATTTATCGGAGTGAGGCTGCAAATTTCACTTATAACAATTTCTATCAAACTGCCAAGATTATTATGAATAATTTTGGAGAAAGTGGAAGCATTGAAAGGAAAAAGGGATCAGGAAGACCTCTGAAAAGAACTGCAGAAGTTATTGATAGTGTTAGGGATATCATGGATATGACTCCTTCTAAGCCGATTAGAAAACTAACCCAAGATATTGATTTGACTTATAAAACCATTAAAAAAAGATTTGTGCATGTTTCCATACAAAATGCAAACGCTTCATCAATTTTTACCCCGTGATTTCCAACCTAGAACAAAATATTATCATTGGTTCTTAAACAACATAAATAATAATGTTATATTGAATATTACGTGGTTCTCCGATGAAACCTGGTTTCCCCACAGTGGGTATCGTGACAACCAAATATGAGAATATGGGAAACAGATAATCCGCATATGTTTGAGGAAACACCCTTACATCCACAAAAAGACGGTTTATGGGTATCTGTTTCAAGAAGACGAATAGTTTACAAGTAATTTGTCGAAAATTTAACATCTAATTATAATCTTCAGAATATCTTAACCTCCTTTCTCAATGAACTCCATAATAATGAAACTAGAAATGGTTGCTCCAGCAGGACAATGCCACAGCACATACTGCTAATCGTGTCATACAATTTTTACAGGAATTTTATGATGATCGGTTAATTAGCAGACATATATTTCTACCAACGGCACCCGATCTTACAGACTTCTTTCTAAGTCCTTACCCAAAAAACAATATTTTTAGTATATAGACCATAGAATCTAGAATATTTACAAAATGCTATTTCACGAAAGTTCGATGAACTTACCCCTGATACGCTGGTAAATGTGTTTGAAAATCTTAAGAGGCCAATTGTAACTTTTCATAAATCTCTGTCTTGGTTGGACGTTTACGAATTCACTTCTGGAGTTCATCCCGAAGGTATTCTGTCCAATTAAGGTCCGGCTACATGCTGCGCAACCAAGTCCTCGAATGCCAACCTTATTCACGTATTCAGTTACGACTAGTGTAATGTGTAGTTTGGCGTTGTAGTGCGTTGAAGCGAACCTATATTGAAAAAAATGGCAAATCAGGGCGACAACTTTTTCATGAATATCTTCCACATATCTATGGGTGTTCAAAGCACCATTTTGCGCAAGAATGAGATCGCTTTGTGGTTCCTGCCCACACCATAACGTATCATTTTTTAGAACAATCTCGTTCGGATATGTTGCAGTCCGCATATCGTTTGTCTCGCCTTCTCCACGACTTTTCTCGACCATCAGAAACTCGCGATTCATCAGTAAAGAAAACTTGACTGCATTGAAGAAGAGTTCAAATCGCGCAATCTGAAAACGTGCTTTTCCATGCCTAAATGGCAATTGCGGGCCTGTGGCAAGTCTCTGCAAAGTTAAATCACTTTCGACAAGCCTTTACCTGATCGTCCTTTCACATATTTTAATCGATGAGCTGTTTACAAGTGACGTTGAAGTTGAACCGCTGTTAATCTGCGATACATTTTGTTGTATATAATAATCAACCGTAGTTGACGCTCTTTCAGATCCTGATCGATTCACGAATCGACCAGTGTCCAGAAACCGTCTTCAGACATCCTAAAGGGTAGTGCTGGATATTTTTAACGTACGAGACACATACCATTGACTAAGACCATTCTCAAACAATGCAACAACTTAAAAAATCCGTGGCCGGTATTCTTTTTGCCGGTCAGTGTACATATATTAATATAAAATCATACAAAAATGATTATCAATAAATCGATGAAGGAACCGACAGAAAACCACCCAAAGTTGAAAAGCAATGAAGAAAATGAGGTTTTAATGTAATATTTCTACGTTCAAAAACCTGATGGTACTACTATCAATATTTAATGTAACTTTATTGTAAAAGCAAACAATAGAGCAGTTAATTACAATGTCGGTATGTTAATAGAAAATAACGTGAACCATAGTCATTACGAGTTTGAAACGACGCAATAGTAATATTTTTACAAACTGATAGTTTTTGATTTCTTAGAATTGTTCAAGGGAATAAAGTTTATAATAATGAAATTTACAGTTTATTAAAATCAATTCATAATTTGTAAATATCCGTGTAGAATTATACCCAAGATACTTAGAAACTCAACCCCATTGCATGGTGTTGCCTGTTCTTAATCTTTACATTGTTGACTGGTTGGCGCAAAAATGTTGTCCAGTAAATTGTAACAGGATTGATAAGGTACCTCATATCAGATTGGATTTGGTAGCACAAAGTTATATTTTGCGAAAAGCAGATTAAGTATAAACACGAAGCAACTATTAACTAGAATTAAATTTCTTCTTAATCAATGCATGTAATTGTTTAATAAATAAACCTGTGCTAAATCGTCATGTGGTTTTAGTAACACTAAGTAAGGGCTTTAATTATAACATAATCATTTTAAGCAAGTCAGCATGATAATGCACAATAAAAGTTATAATATTTCTATGAACAAAATGACGGGATGTGTTGTTTCGTAGAATTTGTTATGCAGCGGATCGGTACTCTAGGAAGGTGAACTTTATGAGTCAAACTCGATAGAGGTTAAAGATACTTATTGTTTGAATAGCGAAACTGCGACTGCAAATCGCTTTGTAACTGTCTAGCCCTGATATACACCTGTACAGAGTAGGAAAACTATAGAAAATCTAATCATGGTTATGTATCTTGTAACGTATCTTGCCGAGGAAACCAAAACACTTAATGATATTATGCCAATGCCAATAAGATAATCTAAATAAGAAAGAAAGAGATCCAAGCTATACTCTTGCATGAGTGCCGGCCTAGCCCAGACACTAGGGCTGCAAACGGAGAAAAGGATAAGAAGATAAGAATGGCACTGGAAAATATGCGAATATTGAGCTGAAAGCCCCATTCAGATATATTCAAGGAATTCTTTTAAAGTAACAATGATATGAACCTGGTTATCAATAAAGAATGATTAAAGACTAATCGATTAGGGAACAGACTTGAATGAATTCAAAATCAACTACAATCCAACAGCGAGATAAAATTGTTTCCGCGTAGCTCTGCCCAATAATATAATCAATATGCGTACAGTAGTCTAGAACCAAAAATTTGCAAAATTAGCGAACTTAACTGACAAATTTGCACAGTTCAGATGCCAAATAAAAATTTGGGTTACACAACATATTGTAAATAAACTTAAGATAAAACACATTTGAACTAAAATTCTGAAATGGTATCGAAACAAATTTATAGGACTCGCAGGAACACTTGCATTACATCGCTTTCCTTTAAACGTATATATTTTGCGAAATACATATTAGTGTTTTGAAATAACTGTTTATCGGTCGGTATCTGCACAGCTTCCTGTATATATTAATTTGAATATTTTACAGTTTTACCTATATTTTACCATATAAATACTCATCTGTATTTCTGAGAGGCATATTTAAAATAAACGTGGTCCAGGAGAGGTATTTGCAGTACTAAACCAGTTGGACACTTTACCTTGAAAAATTCTAAAGTTCATTCATTTAGTACTGTTCCGTTTCCTGTGTTTCTTTTTTTAAGTTGATAATCCTAACGTAATCGCAGACTGAAAGATCTTAGTCGTTAAACACAGCCATTCTGGCCTTAGACTGTACTTTACAGATTCGGTCAGTTTCGTGATACCCTTGAATAATACGTTGCATGCGCCAACTCCAAATTTCACAGCCAATAGCTCTGTTGCGAAAAACTTTGTAATTCGGTTATACTACCTAATAGAGTTGTCGAAATCACTGAACACGATATTCAACAGAGGATGGATGCAAGTCCAACAAATCATTTAGTTGTTTGTCTCGTCAAACAGCTAAAGAGCACAATGATGTCTTGTCGTTGAGTTACATTGGAAGACTTTTATACGGTTCGTGTCAAAATGCATACAAAAAACTACAGCATATAAACCCGTACCAAGTGTCAGTCTTTTAAGAGTTGTTTCCAGATTTTGAAAAACGTCAAAAATATTATAAACGATATGACGAAAACCTCAAACATCATGACATGTTAAATGTGAAAATTTTCAGCGATGAAGCTACGTAAACTTTCAAATCTATCGTTCGTGTTTAACCGAAAATCTTAGCCGGAAACAGCTAAACTAGGACTAGACAGAATCAAAGACAAGCCTGTCTAGGCATCACGCGGGCAATCAGAACAACACCCACCGCTGCTATGGAATCCCTCGTCGATCTTCCTCCCTTGCAACTGGAGATTACGGAGGAGGCTAGATTGTGACTACATAGATTGCAGAGCTCACAGTACAATCTACGTGCAGGGACAGAACACAGAAATTAATTGACAGCATTGGAGGCCTCATGTTTGACATGAAAACGGACCATATGACTTCGAAACACCCAACAGTGGCGTTCTTTGTCACCTGGACAAGGCCTGGAAACCTAATCTGCTAGAAACTAGAAACCGAGACATGTGCCGGAACTGGACTATATGGTGTAAAGCCAAGGAAAAGTTTCAGCTTTCCACTTGGCAGGTACGCCTCCGGTTTCCAAACGAAAATATATAGGATACAGGTAGGAGTATTTATATTCCATCGGACAGCCACATGACCCTAAAGAACATCTAAACTTCAAGGCCCTATGCAGGCTGGTCTGGGAATGCTGCAAATAACTCAATGACCTGGCTGGGTAGAATATTGTGAGGATGGTCTGGGTTCCGGGTCACAACAGAAAAGCGAATGAACTCGCAAACCAAGAATCAAAAGGGCCCTACTACGGTCCTGAACAAGCATTGGGAGTATCAAAAAATGCAATCCGTAGGTTTATCAGTGACTGGATTAGCAAACAACAAAAACCTTATTGAACCAACAGACCAGGGCAAGGCATTTATTAACGGACCTTGCACAAACAAAGCCACATAACTGCTTATGTTAGGCAGGACATAGCTGAGAATCCTTACGGGTCTCCTAGCAGAACACGCCACTTTCAAGTACAACCTCGCTCTGCAGTGGGGTACCAGAAACCGCAATGTGCATTCTATACAGCTGCGATGTGCTGGCTGGTAAACGGGCCACCATACAAGGAACCGGAAGACTTTAATACACACCCTACGAGTGGCATGTACGCCGTGGTAATTGAGTGGGAGTAACCACCAGGGGGAAAAACAGAAGAAAATATTAGAAAATCTTTATACATTTCAGGAAACTTCATTTCGGCCTCTTACAATTGGGACTTGAATTGCAACATCGATTGCAATAACTCTATAATAAAGCTCTTCGGCTTAGGTTCCTTCAGCTAGATGGAGCAGCAACTTATATAGTGCAACGTTGAGTGTGGTAGGTTTTTAATTACAAATAATAAATAAAGATTGGGGACCATGGCGCTAGACGCCGTAAAACATTGTTTATGCAAATTGTTTACACACAATTGAAGATTTACAGAGGTTCGTAGTGCGCACAGTGAATGTTTGTTTGGACAGTGACGTTGGGGGGGGGGCAACTGTTGCAAACAATGTTCTTACAATATGTAGTTTCACTTATTGAAAGTGTTCTTAAAGTAAGTAATTATTGTAAGCAAAATTCTAAGGAAAACTTAGTTTATTAAATCAAATAAAGAGTAATTAAATTGTATTATTTAATTATGATTTTTACGTATAGGTTAACTTTCGTTAAATAAACATTTACACACTGTGTAAATCATAGTTTACAACAGAAAAGCTCGTTAAGTCTTTCGAAAAGAGTACTTTTAAGAAAACGCTCTATACAAATTGTTATGAAACACGCCACTGTTTTTCAAGTTCCCGCACTATTTAAAATGGCCTTCCACGCTATTGATATTAGTAAAGTGCACACTAAGTAGTATTAAACAAGAAAAAACACAGATTGCCTGGTAAACGACAACCGAGGTACCGCCCATTCAAATAAATAAATTAAAGTGTTACAAGTGTTACACTTGACCTAAAAATCTATTGCCCATATTAAAAAATAGTGATGTGCTTCAAAACGAGAAATTTTCCATAGATTTTGTTCTAATGTATACCTTTGGTTGATATAAATCAATTACATCATTCATTTCTTAAATATTTAAATATTTTAGCATTTGTATAGCCGATATAGAATCACACTCGGTATATTATTAATAATTGCAAGAATGTCTCCGCCTGTATCTTTAATCATCACTTATTTGAAAACTACTGATGATTCTGATGATACTGATGTTCTTGTTCTAATTGTACTACAAATAATATATGAAAATTCCCTTCAACTAGAATAAGTGCAGCAAATTTCAAAGAAGAAACAGACTACTATGAAGAGCCAATCAACAGCAGTCGACTGCTCCAAGGAGTAACACAATGTCGTTCAAAATAACTATACAAGCCAGCGTTTTCCAAACTCTTGGGAACGCCCCCTTGAGGGGCGCACAAAGCCTCAAAGGTGGCGCAGCAGAAAAATAGTAGAACGGAAATTCGTATATTGAAAGTAATACAAAACATCTTAATGATTTATGTTGAGCATATTTTTCATGAAACGTTGCATATAAAATGTATTTACGAGAACAAGCTAAAACTACATGAAACTTACTAACAGTTTATTTCAACAAACTAGTGACTTAAATACGCCTGTTTTGAACTGCATAACTTGTTCAAGTTTGGTTCTAAATGAGTAACCGTTACCCTTAGTTCACGTTCAGAGTTGAGCTGGTTTCTGTATTTCGCATTTATACAAGCTACTGCAGATAAACCAACATCATATAGATAAGATGTAGGAAATGGCAACTTAATCTGCACAGCTCTCTTGAATAGCGCTGGAAATTCCTCTTGTGAGTTAATCCAAAAACTCGACAATGGTTATCGACAAAAATGCTCTCTTTCTTTCTGTACTTGATGCTATATTAGCAAATTGTTCCTTTTTTCCAGCGACAAATTTGTAGCTGCAACTTCAAATTGGTATGTTATCCAATTGTATTTGGCCAGAAGACTACCGTTTTCTAAGAAATAACGTTTGAAAGTTTTAGATAACGTTTTTAAATGATGTTGTATGCATCTACAAAATGACACATACATTTCTGTGGCTTGGTTTGTTACAGTCAATAAATGTTTTTAAATTAATAAACATTTCTGTGGCTTCACTGTTTATCTTGTTTGGCCAAAGTTCTACATTTCGCGAAAATCCTGTCTTAATTTTATCTGATAGTTGTATTATTTCCTTGCAACTGGGCTTTTATAATATTTAATGTTTCAAAACTGTCAGTCAACTAAGCCAGATTCGTTGTAGAAGTTCCCCAACAGATTTCTCGAAAGCTTTCTAATTTCTTCTTTCAAGAACGTATATATTTCCTGCTTAAGGTCAAAGACTCGTTGTATAAGTTTTCCACGTGATGACCACCAAGATTCGCAATGAAACAATAGTGCTGATTGGTTATCGCCCATATTATGGCACATTGAAGGAAATAATCGTGACCTTACAGATCTTGTTTTTATATAATTTACAGCGGAAATTAAAATTGAACACAAATGAAGTCCTGGGCAGATTTCGAAGCGATTGATTTCTTGTGTATCATGCAATGGTGCCAAATGGCATTTTGCTTCTTTTGCGTATAAATGCTTATAGACCATCATATTTTCCTGCCATCACCGATACCCTACCAGTACAAACACTAACACAGTTTCTCCACTTCAGGCCAGAGTTTACTGTACAATTATCAGTCAATTGAAATAGATATGCACCGTTAGTTTGTTTCTGAATTTCTTTTCAGGAAAGTAAGTCTTCGCTTATAAATGCATTATCGCAGTAACGAATACAGGCCATGAAATGTGCATCTTTGGTAATATTCATTACTTCGTCTGGCAGAATAGAAAATAATTTGATTGCAAGCTTCGAAAGAAGCTGCTACTGCGGATCCTCTGAGATATCAGCATTGCGCCTACTAATAGTATTATTTGGTACTGGTGTTTTCTGAATCTCTTTAGCATATCTACCACCAAGCATTGTTGCGACCATATCAACGGTAGTAGAAAGAATAGGATTTTCCACAATAATGTGCCGTTTCCTGCACTTGGCTATCCGATGTGCAACTATACTTATATGATCCAAGCAGAATTTTTGAGACAACAACGAAACTGTATTAAAAGCTAATTTCTGATTATTAAACTCTTTCAATTTCTTCACAAAGAAATCTTCTTCTTCTTCTTCTTCTTTCAGCCATCATCTATCTATTTTTGGATGTAGTCTTCCCCAACCCTTCTCCAATTCTCCCTGTTTTCTGCCATTCTCTTCCATGCAAATTCCGCGTGCCTCTTGACATCATCGATCCAACGCATTTGTGGTCTGCCTCACGCTCTTTTTCCTAGCCATGGGCGCCAGTCCTGTAGTGCGGCGTTCCACCTACTGTCTTTTAAACATGCATTGTGTCCCACAAACCTCCATTTTAGTGATGCTACTTGTCTTCGTATATTTGTAACTTTTGTTCTTTGTCTAATCCATGTGTTTCGCTTTTTATCTTTTAGACTAATATTCAACATCCTTCTCTTCATAGCTTGTTGGCACATTGTTAATTGGTTCATGTTTCTCTTTGTGAGAGTCCAAGTCTGAGTACCATATGTAATCACTGGAAGCACGCACTGGTCATACACCTTGGTCTTTAAGTACTGTGGGATGTTTTTATTCTTTAATATATAATCTAGCTTTCCGAAAGCCGCCCATCCTAGCTTTACCCTTCTATTTATTTCTTCCTCTTGATTTTCTGTATTTGGCTTTATAATTTGTCCTAAGTATATATACTCATCCACCTGTTCCAGCATTTCCCCGTCTATTGTGATCTGGAGGTTTTCGTCTGTGTTTGTCATTATCTTGGTTTTCTTTTTATTCATTTTTAAGACTCTCTTTCTAGATGCTGTGTCTAACTCGTGTATCATGTCCCGAAGATCATTTTTGTTGTCACTAAAGAGTACAATGTCGTCAGCATATTTAAGGTGATTTAGGTATTCCCCATTAATGTTTACACCCCTATTCTTCCAATTTAGGTCCTTAAATACGTCCTCCAGGGTGGTGGTGAATAATTTGGGTGAAATCGTGGTCTCCCTGTCTCACTCCTCTCTTGATTGGTATGGGATTCGTGTCTTCTTGCAGCTGTATTGTAATTGATGAGTTGTAATTCAAATTACGTATTAGCTCTATGTATCTATGGTCTATTCTGCTATTCCACAGAGCTTCTTCGACTGCCCAGGTTTCAATTGTGTCGAAGGCTTTTTCATAGTCGATGAATACGATAAATAATGTTAGGTGGTATTCGGTTGTCTTTTCCATTAATAACTTTACCGTTAGCAAGTGATAGTTTGTGCTATACCCCTTTCTAAAGCCTCCCTGTTCTTTAGATTGATACAGTTCTAGTTTATTTGCAATCCTATTTAGTATTATTCTGGTTAGGGTCTTGTAGATTTGTGAGAGAAGTGTGATAGGTCGATAGTTATTTAGGTCTAGCCTATCACCTTTTTTGAATAGTAATATTGTTGTGGCGTTTCTCCACGATTCCGGGATTCGACCTTCCTCTAGACATGTGTATAGTAGGGTTTTTACAGCTTGTGTTACGTTGATTCCAGCTTTCACAAAGAAATTGTGCGAAATTTATTTTGATGATCTTTATGCTTTATTTGCAAATGCCTTTTTAGTTTATTTAGTTTCATACTGTCAGCAGCCAAAGTATTTAAACATATTACGCACTGTGGTCGCTCTTCACCGACTGTATTATTAAAACATAAATTCAAATACTCGTCACAATATTTCCTAGTACTTACTCTGGGTGTGTTGGCATTTAAAAAGGGGTCCGCGAAACCTAAAAGTTTGGGACAAGCTGATACTGACATATTTTTTAAAATGTATTAAAGCAATCAATATAGCAGCTACAGAAAACTAAAGCATGTAGTTAATGCTATTTCAGATTAAGTGGGGTTTTACAAAAGGAAAATCTTTTCATAAAGAAATTATAGTGAAACGATAAAAAACTCAATGAATTGCATTTCTGATATATTATCCGCATCTATCTTATAATACAAATTAGCCATAAGAGCTTCATAGAAGCAGCCTGTTATCAATAGTGACGTCTCGAATTATCAACAAATCAAAGGAAATTTCTTGTACAGGAAGCCGTTATCTTATATCTTGGTTTTTCTTTACTATAAGTACCTTGTAGAAAAATATCTAGCGCTACCTATTATGCCGATACCTACTGTAACAAAGACTTAATATTTCATCATGCGATATACATTACCTTCTGTAATTTATTATTACCTTAAGTTAAAGTAGTGCCGGATTAGCTATAACGATTTAACCTTATATTTACGTGAAATTTATTTTAAACTCTATCCGAGATGAGATGATTTGCTGCGGTTATTAAGGAAATTTTCTCAAGATTTAACTGAGCCAAGTACAAGTGATACTTGACTATACCACCAATTTGCGTATTTAAGCTTCTACCAAAATCGACAAAATAAGAAGTGTCTTAATTCTATGGACTACAATAGAGCTTTTTCGATAATATCATGCAAAACTAGCATACAGCGTAGTCAAAAAAATATTTTTATTTTCTTCTATATAACAGGATTTCTAATCTGTTCGCAGTATTGCAAATTATAGGAATTGACTAGTAATCTTAAGCAAGTAATAAAGCCAATACCTGTCTATTTAAAAATTAATATTTCTTTATACAAATAGTATAGAGCTTGCTTTTTGTTTGGTCAAAAATATATTAAGACACAGAGCAACAACACATATAACGCTAAAACTACACGAGAACACCAAACGCATACCAATTGGCAGGGGAGTTAGGCAAGGGAACACGATGTCCCTAAAACTATTTACTGCAGTTCTGGAATATGCATTTAAGAAGCTAAATTAGGAAGGAAAAAGCCTAAACATAAATGGGCAGAACCTAACAATACTTCGCTTTGCGGATGACATAGTTTTAATGTCAGACAATCTACACGATATTTCATCAATGTCGAAAGAACTTCAAGAGGTAGGCATGTACTGAAGTAGGTTTGAAAATAAACAGCGCTACGACAAAATTTGTGACCAACTTAGTCCCCCAATGAGAACATAAAAATTGACGATTTAGTGAAACAGAACTAACAATTTTTTTTAATAATAGTTTTAATCAGCTCATTAATTTTGCTATACATGATTCTGTTTTAAGTCTTAAACATTATTAACTTATACTAACATTGTGAGGGTGAGATTCCTCATATATATATTGTAATGGTTTCTGTGTTTGAAGCGTGGGTATACCCTGATCTTGGTAGAAATTAAACACTACAATGTAAGCAAAACGAATTTATTTATCTAAAATTAAATCTAACCACAGAAAAAAA
>JABXWE010010459.1:0-26359 GCA_014611495.1 Limonius californicus | reverse complement strand
TTCTTTAATCAAATAAGTTTCTGAACTGACTGAGTAGTATTCGTCATTCGATCTGGGTCTACCACAAAAAATAGACCCATAATTCACACCTTTTTACACTTAAATCACGTTCTCTAGCGGACGGGAACCGAGAACGCAGTTGGCCTATGCTTTAGATTTAGATAAATGTTTACTTATTTCAGGACCTTTTCGTTTTTAAGTGACCAAAATATTTATGTTTCTTGAATCTCTCCACAAGCGGCATAAATAATACACGATCAAAGCTCTGCCTTATATTTCAATTCAGTTGTTCAGTCTTGCAATTAACTTTGTTAGAACTACAAGTATTTGTACGGAAGCCGCCTAGGTAGTTTTTTATAGATATTTTTATATTTTGTGTTTGTGTGTGTGTGTGTGTGTGTGTTTTTTGCGTTAGAGCTTGTACTAAAGTGTTTTTTAATTTCCTCCAAATTCAAACAATTTATTTAAATAAATATAATATATAATGTCGCTACCTCCAAAAAAATATAAAAGTGGTTCTCAAAAGAGAAAAGTTAAAAAACAACAGGCAGAAGCTAAACATAAACTACCAAAAATCGACTCGGTTTCAATTGAAATAAGTATTAAAAAAGATTTGACAATTTTGCCATCAATCTCCTCAACATCAAAACTGTGTCTCCCAGAAGACGGTGGTGCAGCAGTAACAGCAGCCAATACGGGCAACACCGAAAAAGTAATGTTGATGTTGACATCAGATAGAGGAAAATTTGCTTCAAATATTATTAGTTCAGAACTAAAGCGATCAATCATTTCCATGGGATCGTGTCGACCTGAAGGCCCATTTCCACGAGATGAAACACAAAGAGGTAGATGCTTCTCTAGTAATTATTACTTTAAAACATCAAAGGCAGGTTTGAAAATTGCTCGCTCGTGGCTCTGTTATTCTTCATCCAAAAATTTTGCTTATTGCGAGCCGTGTTGGTTATTTGCTAACGGGAGCGCTTCTTCTTTTAATGAAGCTTGGGTGGAAGGTATTCGCGATTGGGCACATTTAAGCGACAGAATAAAAACACGAATTGTCTCATGAACATCTAAATACCTGCGTAACCCTACAACTTTGGCGTTCAAATAAAACAATCGATGTTCAGTATGAAAAGGAAATTGAAAAATTAAAAAATTTTTGGAAAAATGTTCTACATCGTATCATAAGTACGGCAATTACTCTGGCAACTTGCAATTTACCGTTCAGGGGGCATCGAGAATCGATTGGCAATCCCAACAGTGGTAATTTTATTTCATTAATTCAGCTTTTGGCTCAATATGACCCGATACTAAAAGAACTTCTTGAGAAAGAAAAAGGTTCTCATAAATATTTAAGTCACCAAATTCAAGATGAAATAATATTAATGTTGGCCAAAAAAATTGAAGAAGAAATTATTCAAGAAATAACAAAAGCGCCTTTTTTTTCTATAATTGTTGACACTACACAGGATATTTCCAAAACTGATCAAATGTCTCATATATTTCGCTATGTTAACATTTTGACCAACGAAGAGGGTGTCCCTTCCGAGATAAAAATTGTGGAATCATTTCTGGGTTTTCGTGAAATTGTGGGTCAAACTGCTGAAGATCTTGAGCGAGAAATATTAGATTCGATTGAGGGAAAAGGGCTATCGTTATCGAAATGCCGTGGGCAAGGCTTCGATGGTGCTGCGAATATGAGTGGCGCATATTCTGGGGTGCAAGCTAGGCTACGAGAAAAGGAACCTACGGCTGATTATGTTCACTGTGCTGCACATAATTTAAACTTAACCCTAAATGACAGCGTAAAGGATGTTACCGAACTCCGAAACTTTTATGATAGGGTAGAAAAATTATATACATTTTTTGGGCATAGCATTAAGCGGTGGCATATCTTAAAAGAATTGTCTTCAATAACGGACAATATTTCAGTATCTTTGAAGAGGTTATCTCCAACACGGTGGTCTTCTAGACATGATTCCTTGGCTGCGTTAAGGTCTAGGTACGTAGATATACTTAAAGGATTAACAAAAATAATTTTGCTTTCAAAAAATGCCGAAGAAAGGAACCAGGCGCTTTCAATGCGTAAACAATTAGAAAGCTTTGAATTTGTTTTTCTGACGATTTTTCAATGTGAATTTCTTCAAATTATTAACGCAGTCTCAACACTTCTGCAACGTTCAGATATGCAGTTGGATAAGGCAGTGAAATTATTGGAGAGTGCTATGATTAAATTAAATAATCTTCGAAGAAATTTCAATGATATTAAAAATAAAGCCGAAGAAATTGCTACTAGATGGGGCATCACATCAACTTTTAGTCAAAAGCGACATAAAAGAACAAAAAAACACTTTGACGAGTTATGCGAAGATGAGCGATTAACCGATTCGGAGGAATATTTTAAAGTAAATATTTTTTACCGCGCCCTTGATGTTATGATTTTTCAACTTCGCAATAGATTTGAGGGATTAAAGAGTGTTTCAGACAAATTTGAAATAATATATCCCTCAAAACTGATTTCCGCAACCGAAGAAGAGATATATGAAAAGGCCCAAAATTTAGTCAGTTTTTACGAAAAGGATCTTTCTTCCGCACTTGCATCACAGTTATTATCATTAAGAAGTTGTTTAGACACAAAAATAAATTCTATCTCAACAGTGTTTGAACTAGCCAAATTAGTAATTATTGAACAAAATGTTTTGTGCGCGAGCTTTCCGGAAGTGATAACTGTGCTTGTTTTATTTTTGACAATTCCTGTGACTGTGGCAAGTGCAGAGCGGTCTTTTTCAAAATTAAAGTTAATCAAAAATTACTTAAGAAGTACCATGACTCAAGAAAGACTTAGTGGATTAGCAGTTATATCTATCGAAAGTGAAAAAGCCAGGACTGTAAACATTGAAAACTTAATTACATCATTCGCAGAGAAAAAAGCTCGCAGGGAAAAATTTCTATAAATCTAGGTAAGTTTCTTTTTTGTAAATAATCAATGTTATTTTCTTCCTTGATAAAACTTTGAAAGATTCCAAAAAAAACATGAAATTGAATGATAAAGAATCAGCTCTGTTATTTCAGGTGCGACACATTTTGATCCTATTTGCTTACTTAAGGGGCCTACTAAATGTATTTTGCACCAGTGCCCTACTAAACATTGTTCCGCCACTGGAAGTATATCAAACTATGTATCACTGACAAGGGCGTATCCAGCTCAAAACGAAAGGGGGTTCAGCTTTCTGTCACCAATAGTGTTTCTAAGTCATGTTCTAATTCGGCGAAGGGAAGAATAAACGCTCTATGGTGCTTGTTGTGCAGAGCTGAGAAAGCAAAATCAGTAGCGCCTTTCTAATGGTTGTAAAAACAATTTGCTCTTTTCTAAAACATCGATGATATCTCGCGCTTATTTTACCTCATTCCACATTTTGAACCACAATTCCCTTTCTCCTTCGATACCTTCCATATTGTAAACAGTTGCACAAGATGAGGTACCTACTTTCATTCCATTCCTCCAATGAAACAGCTTTCAGGTTACTCGGATGGAAATGTGTCAACGAAAATGCAGGCGATTTGTCTGCAGAAAATCTGACTTCTAAAGATGATATGAAGGAATCCAAGTAAGGAATTCTTGGAAACCTTCTCCAAAATTCGGATGGATTTCCGGCTGGAGGGTTGCTTCTATGCATTTGTCAACCAGCAACGCGAGCGGCGCGGCGGTTATATCAACATTCGCGCCACAAACCTTTCAACAGTTTATTGCTACAGTTTTGCAAAGTTTTAATTTTTGCCTACTGCGACATGAACGATATTCGTATTGCCTTCAGTAGTCCACGAACAACACCTGAGGATAACATTTAATCAATTACGTCACTTCGGCATTACGATCAACATACTTTAAGTGTGTTTTTGGGACAACACAAATCGACTGTTTAGGATATTTTATCACTCCAGACGGGATCAGGCAACTTCCTACCAGAGTCGAAGCTATTCTCCAATTTCCACAGCCGAAATGGTAAAAGAACTACACAGATTTCTTGGAATAATTCATGTTTATAGAAGATTTGTCAAAAATGCTGCCCACACTCAAGCCACTCTTAATGAATATCTACGCAATAGTACATATAACACAATAAACAAGCTATCCCATAGAAGCCGGAAACACAAGCTGCCTTCACAGAATGCAAGCGCAATCTGGTGGAAGCAACGTTGTTAGCGCATCCAACAGAGGAAGTATCACTCGTATTAATTACTGATGCTTCCCATACCGCAATGGGGGCCGTACTGCAGCAATATCAATCAAGCAACCTCTTGGTTTCTATTCCAAAAAGTTGAGCTCTACACAATGCCGATATAGCACTTATAACAGGGAACTTGAAGCGATCCACGAGGCAATTATATTTTTTAGGTTTATGTTGAAGGCTCGACACATTACAATCTACATCGATCACAAACTCCTTGTATTTGCATTCCAACAAAAACCGGAGAAGGCTTCACCACGCCAACTTCGTCACCTAGGCTTTATAGAGCAATTTTGCATATTTCCGGTAGCAGCAATACTGTAGCAGACGCACTATTGCGAATTGAAGCTGTTATGTTGCCCACACCATGGATTTTGAAGAATTAGTCAGCGAACAAGAGAATGGTGAAGAGTTACCAACATTTTTGCGAACTTCATCAACTTTTACACTAAATTCCCCCTTCGACGGATATACTCCAGTATAATGTGATATTTCAACAGCAAATATTAAACCATACATTGTCAGCAACCTTTGTCTCCGTGTTTTCAATATGTTTCACCACTTATTGCATCCGAGTAAGCGTTCTACCTGACATTATATTGCACAAAAATGTTTGGACAGGACGTCACCAAATAGGTAAGCACGTGTATTTCATGTCAAGGCAGCAAAATCCACCGCTACACGAAAAATTCACTAGAAAATGTCTCACTTCCGAGTAGCCGATTTGAACAGGTGCATTTGAATTTAATAGAACCACCTACAATGGTAGATCGTTTATCAAGATGGCCCTAGGCAATCCCACTGATGGACATCACCAGTAAAACAGTCGCCACTGCTTTGTATACTCATTGGATAGCCCGGTTTGGTGCACCATGAACCATTACCACCGATCAAGGTCAACAGTTTGAAGCATGGCTTTTAACATCTCTTACAATGTATGTTTGGATAAAACGTACAAGGACCACACCATACCATTCCCAAAGTAATGGGTTACTTGAGCGATGGCACCACACTTTGAAAAGTGCAATCGTGTGCCATCAAATAAAAAAAATGGAAGGAAGTAGTCCCCCCAGTTCTCTTGGGACTAGTGCAACCTACAAAGAAGTACTCAAAGCATCACCGGCGGATCTAGTTTACGGAGAAATTTTGTTCGACCGAAGTAACTCTGATGATCCTGCGAGTTTTGCAGCAGCCTTACAACAACAAATGCGTGAACTAAGGCCTGTACCAATCAACCATCGCACTACAATACACAAGGGCATATCCAGCTTAAAAAGCTCCCCCTTCCGTTTTGAGCTGGATATGCCCTTGTGTACAAATACAGTTTGTGTAGTGCGATGGTTGATTGGATTGAGAAGGGCATATCCATCAGAAAACAGAAGGGGGACAGCTTTCTGAATCCAAGTTCTTTCATGGTGGAAGGGGGTCCTTGGGGGAGGGCATACAATAATACACAATTACAAAAGAAAAACACTAATTGTTCCTTGTTTGCGCAAACCCATTAACGATGAATGCTTAGCATGGCTAACCCATTTAACGTATTTTCACCAATAGTGCTTCTAAGCCATGTTTTAATTCGGCGAAGGGAACTGAATGAACGCTCTATAGTGCTTGTTGTGTCAGCTGTGACGTTCTCCGCATCTTCCCGCTGCTCTCTTAGCATGACGAGAATAGTTTGAATATGCTGGTTAGCTTGGCCCCATCACCAGAAGCATATGAAGAATATAAAATAATAAGAAACGAATGCAACGCACAAATCAGACAAATACAAAGAAAGTATTGGGAAGCATACACCAAGGGTTTGGAAAGAGATTTTTATGGTGAACAGAAACAAGTATGAAGGATGATTGAGAATCAGAAAAAGAATGTTAGAGAATATATTCCTTTAATACGCATTGGTGCTGAAAAGTGGATAGATTATTTCACCATATTCTATGCAGGAGCACTTGAAGACGTAAAAGAACACGAGGCTGATACTAGACGTAAGTGAAGAAGAAATTAAAGATACTATCAAGAAACTGAAAAATGGTAAATCAACAGGAGAGGATAACATCACCAACGAAATGATGAAATATGGAGGGATTGCACTACTAAAACAAATTACCATTCTTATAAAACAAATATTTAAAACCTGCGAAGTGCCAGACGAATGGAAAACAAATATTGTTATTCCAATATTTAAGAAGGGCAATAAACAACTACCGGAGAATTACCGAAGAATAAACCTCCTCAATACACATTTTAAACTAACTGCTAGACTTATTACCCAAAAATTTAAGAATATAATTAACCTTCATGATGAGAAACAGGGACTTAGACAAGGACGATCATGTGTCGACGCAATTTTTAAAGTCCTACAATTGACTGACAATTCTCTAGAATATAATACACCTACTTTCTTCTGTTTCATAGACATTAATAGAGCGTTTGATAACATACAGTTGAAGCACATTATAAACACGCTGGAAAAACTAAACATCCCCAGCGGCCTGGTACAACTAATCAGTAATATTTATAAGAATAATTACACAAAAGTAATGGTAGAAGGAAAGCATTATGGAACCATACTAGTAAGCCAAGGGATAAGACAACGAAATTCTTCAAGTCCCCTTCTCTTCAATCTGTTAATGAACGAGATAATCCAACAAATAAAACACTTACCTGATTATAAACAAGGAGAGAAGAACATCAACGCAATCTGTTGTGCAGATGATATTGCCCTTGTAGCCCAAAACGAGGATCAACTTCAAACACAACTTTTTAAGCTCAGCCAATCATGCCAGAAGTGCGAGTTAACGATATCCACCACCAAGACTAAATGCTTCACAATCTCTGAAAAACCACTACGGTGTAAACTACAATTATTCGATCAAGTAGAATGATGACATTTACGAACCTAGGCATCTAGATCACAAGTTCTAACATCAGAAGTGCGACAACAGGAAATCAAATGGTCAAAAATATCCGGATGTCTTAACGATACCATATGACGGAATAAACATCTACGAACAGAGCCAAAACTGAGGATTTATAAAAGTGTGGTGCGCCCTATATTAACATATGCGGCTGAAACAATAGCGGACACCTCCAAAACAAAACAAATTATGGAAGCCTCTGAATGAGAACGCTACGAAAAATAGTAAATAAGAAGTTGATGGACAGAGTGAGAAGCAATGACATTCGAGAACAATGTCAGATACAAAAGATCGAAGAAAAAACATTTTCGATGCAACCTCTGTCGACTGACTACCTCCCGAATGAGTGCTAGACAAATAATGATTAATGATGCCACACACATTATCTCACTGAATAAATAACTTATGTCTGTGTACTTCTTTTTTTATTAAGTAACGAGAAGCAAAAACGAGAAGACAAGAATGGAACGCACACGTATCGAGAATGGAGGAAAATAGGATTGTCCGAATCGCCCGGGATAACTCACCTGAGGCAAGAAGAAGTCAAGGTTGTCCCTCAAACCGATGGAGTGACACTCTGGTAGAAATCGGTCAGGAAGCCTATAAGAAATAAGAAGAAGAAGAAGATGCTGGTTAGCATTAACTATGTCAAGTACCTTTAGTTGAAGTGTATTTGCTATGGGTTCCAGTATAAAGAATTACTTCGCAATTAATGCTACTGACATAACAAATGAAGATCTGCAAGCCGCTGCATGCATTTGATATATGCATTTTTTCTTGTTGTTGCATTACCCTCTTCAGCTAATGTCTTTAATGCTTCAACAATATCGATGCATTGATCCTTAAAAACACGGATGCTCTTGTACTTCTCTGAACATCTAGTCGCACAAATTTAGCAATATTTGCAATAAGCTTGCGTTGTAAAACGGACTCGCGAAAAAATATGATTATCTCCTTGATAGTTCCAACGCAGTTTCGAATTTCTGGGATAACGTTTATGTCGTTCACGACAAAGCTAGCTTATGCGAGGAACAATGGAAATACAAATCTTTATTGTACTTTTGCCTCAAGATCTCCTCTTTCCCAGATACGATGGAACATCCATCGAAGCCTATCCCCACACACTTATTAGGATCTAGGTTGAAATTTGTCACAAAACCTTGAATGGCTTTGGCAATACTTTTGGCATCAAGTCTTTCAAGCTCTACACAGCCTAAAAATTCGTCTTCGATTATGTTGGCCTTTTTATCTAAGAAACGTAATCCTATAGGCAGCTGTACTTAGCCCGAAATATCCGCGGTTTCGTCAGCCAGAATGCTGTAAGCGTAAGCTTCTTTAATCCTGGTGATGATTTGTTCCCTGATTGTAGTGCTACATAGATCAATTATTTCATTCTGTATGGTAAGTGACCGGCATGGCGCGTTTTTCGGTCCATGCTCAAAACTTTTTATTTTATTAACAGTAAATTTACAATCTACTCTACAGCATTCAGTAAATATGATGGTTTATATAGGCCTTGTTAGGAGGAACCACTCATTAGTGGTACTCCTATAGCATTCCTTTCACATTAGGGTGCTGGGTCGTGAGGCCAGGTCATTGTTGTGACCCTGGAGTCTATCGTGGTAAGTTTGGGCAAATCTTTGGATTTCTTCAGTGACGAATGGAATGTCGAAATCCTCATGTAAGGTTTGATTTGAGACATACCATGGTGCGTCTACCATAGCGCGGAGTGTTTTGGATTGAAACTGTTGTATTGTTTTGATCCTAGTTGATTTGGCACATCCTCAAAGTTGTACCCCGTATGTCCATATTGATTTCAGTATGGTGTTTTAATTGTGAATCGTCTGGTTCGATGCATAAACGGCATCAGTTTATAAGTACGCCTTCATCCAGACTTTTGCCTCTGAGAAGTAAATCAAGTGTGCCGGAAAAACGCCGCAGGAAACAACTGAGGACAGTACTTTTCTGTTTTTTTTTTTGCGAAGACTGGTTAAGTGGGATGTCCACCGGAGCAACCTCCATGAACAATTTTGTACTTTACAATAATCGTAAATGTCCTTGTACTTAGTGCAAGGTCTGATGAAAGAACTCCAACCACCTTTCATCATGCTGGTTGACGCCGGAAACAACACACAATATTTACAGGAAGCACCTTTAAATCGCTTGGAGTAAGCTAAACGTGGTGAATATGTGTCCAGCCACTGGTGATTGAATTTCCTCTTGAGGTGTTTGACATCTGCCCCTAAATCCTAGTTTTTCGAAGGTACCCAGCCATTTTCCAGAAGATCGTTTTTTTTATCAACCGGCATAATGGTCGTCAGACCGACCATGTTTCCAATATCATCTTCGTGACAATCGTCGTCTTCAGTTTTACTTTCACTGTCTAGCAGCGTGGTTTGAACCATAGAAGCAGGCCTCGCAGTCGCAGTGTCTGGAGCAGAGGGTGGTTGTACTTCCTTACCCTCATCGCTGCAGCTGGTGCTGGTACTCTTCTTCCGTTGTAAATTCACTGCAAAAAATAAAATATAACTACGGGCATTACACATGCAAACGTAGATACCCAAATAAACGTCAATACCTTCCCATCATACCAAAAAACTTTCTAATATCCATTCTCGTATAATTTGTAATAAAGTAGATGACACAAAACAACAAACTTAACTGTCGTAAAAATTGCACGCACTTATGATGCTTGTGTGAATGTAACTTAACTGCACTGACTCTAACCAAAATGCGCGCGCTCTTATGCATGTACGAGGTAAATAACTTCTGGAATATTCTCGTTGTTGATGCGTCGTGAAATGAGACGAGGTTATTCTAGAGAGCTCTTTGTTGCCACCAGCTAACTATACATCCATCTGTGGGAAGTCATAAAAAAAAGTACAACCTGTACGAGTATAATTCACGTACAGGTTGTAGTTCTTATGACTTTTAACAGATGGCGCGAGGGTCTCTATTTCTAAATTAGTTTCTTTCAAAATGTTGACATACCAACAAGCACCCTATTAATCAATTCTTCAGAAATTTCTTGTTTATATTTGTTTTGTTTTATTGTAAATTTTTTTCACCTTGGAAGGTGGGAGCTATCCTTTTGGCCCCCCTGGATACGCCCTTGATCACTGAGAAGAAAAAAAATAAGGTTTCTAACAGGATATTTGGTTTATGATGTAAGTATAAATAACATTATCCAAGAGAAACATTTAAGAATGTGATAGTATATGCACTAAATTCCCTACTAGTTTACTTTTGCAATAAAAAAATGAAACGAAGTGCAAACGCAAATTCTTGGAAGATATCTAAGAAATGTTATGTAGACTTAACAATACATTCATTGTTATTTTTTTTGAACTGCATATGTTTCCATTTAAAATACCTAAAAGATAAGTATCTTTACTTTAAACATGATATGGCTTGGATTTGTGCATTATTAAGTAATAATTAATATCTAAGATATCTTTAATTATTTAATAATGTCATAAACATTGGGTAATCATCAACCTAATTAAATGCCTTTCTTACTAATTTGCAATATCTTAAATATTTATAATTATGAAGATGTATCTCTGAGATTTTTAACTTAGGGGGTACTTCTGAATCATTTGATGTATCTCAGATAGGTCATTATATAACATTAGCAGGCTTTTTGTCCCACTGTCGAGCATCGGCATCTTCTCTGCCTCGTGTTTCTCCTTAGCGCTACAGTTTAACTTCGAATTCGAATGACAGAAATTCTAAAGAAGGTTTTTAGCATGAATATCCTACAGTTGCAAATTCTGTGTGGTCGGTTTACAGTGCAAGATTTTTATAAATCTGCATAGCAATGCTGATGTTTCGATCAAGCCAGAATCGACGTTTTGCTCAGAAAGCGAGCGCTCTACCAAGTGAACTACCACAACACCTTAGATAGATGTTTATAATTAATGTATATTAGAGAAATATAGAAAGCATCATATGTATTAATATTTGCCACGAATGGATCTCCACTGCTTAAATTACCTCCAGCTATAAAATTTGATTATCTAACTATAAATCACTGAAAAGTATCAAAGCATTTATAAACTTTCTAACAAGAAATTTAGTTTATGATGCAAGCACAAGCGAAAACAATAGCAGAGTAGAAACATTTAAAATTATTATAGGATGTGGGCTAAAACACCTATAAATTTAAAAGTGCATACAATGAAAAAGTTATGTAAGTTTAAAAACTAACGAATTTTCTCCAAAATAATCCTAAGCGGAAATTATTTGAAGGCGTCTGACACATCCTTTTTTTAAATTTAACATGGCATTGTGGTAGTAGATATTACGCTTTGTACACATATGTTTAAGATGGCATTTGAAAAATATCTGTAAGATTAATTGATTAATTTTTATATTAGGTTTCTTAGGAAATTGTATGCCATTCAAGTAATACATTGAGAGCACTAAAAACACAAACTCCATTGGAATTTTAAAGTCTTGTCTTAGATTAACCTGTAATTATAAAGATGTAAACATAAATATTTTCAACTGTCATACATTAATAATTGGCAGTTTACGTTTCAAATTTTATTAGGTTATTTATTTAGTTAATTGATTACAGCAGAAGTACTTACTTATTACAATACTATGAATTTAAAGATGTTAACAGGGGAACACGAAAACTAGGATATAAAACGTGTATATGCCCCCTAATGACATATGCCACTGAAACTAGACCCGGTGCTCGAAAAACAAAAAACATTTTAAGAACAAACGAAATGAATATTAAGAACAATAGCGGGGAAAACATACGATAGACCACGAAACGATGTTAGTCGAGAAACATGCAAAACTAAAGACATCGTAAGATGGGGACGAAGAAGAAGAAGACAATGGCAAAAACGCGTCCAAAGAGTGAATAACCATTGAATCGCAAAGGTACGCATGGATGAAGCACCACGTGGTCAAAGACTTCCAGGAAGACCATCTAAACGATGGAGAGATAGTTCGACGTCTACATCGCAAGACGTGAGCTAACCGTAATAAACAGGTCGCAGACCTACATCAAGTAGAAGAAGAAGAAGAGCAGTGGAACATAACATTTTCATATTAGAATCTTATTTTCATGATGGTACAGAGAGTAAAAAGGATGAATGGTAATATTCGTTTCAAACCTGTTTCACAGAATTTTCAACAGCGTTATCCGAATGAGGCTACAAGTTTATAACAATTTCTATCAAACTTCCAAGATTTTTGTGAACAATTTTAGAGGAAGTGAAAGCGTTGTAATGAAAAAGGGATCACGAAGACCTGTGGAAAGAACTGCAGAAGTTATTGATAATGTTAGAGATATCATGAAAACAACTCCTTCTAAGCCAATCAGAAAACGAAGCCAAGAAATTGATTTATCATTATCGAACAATTAAAAAAAATATAATTGAGCCTGTTTCCTTACAAAATTTATATGGTTCATCAACTTTTCACTGGTTCTTAAACATAAATAATAATGACAGATTGGATCTTACTTGCTTCAGAGATGACGCCTAGTTTCACCTGAATGGGTATCTTAACAGCTATAATATGAGAATATGGGGAACCGATAATCCGCATATATTTGAGGTTACATCCACAAAAGATCGGTTTATGGGTGGCTCTTTCAAGAAGACGAATAGCTTCTTGCAGAAAATATAACTGCCGATTATTATCTTCAGAATATCTTAACCCCCTTTTTCAATTAACTTCATCACGATTAAATTAGAAATGGTTACTTTCAGCAGGACATTGCCACAGCACATTATGCTAATCGTGTCAAACAAATTTTACAGAAATTTTATGATGATCGGTTAATTAGCACATATTAGCTTCCACCAAGGTCACCTCATCTTACAATTCCAGACTTCTTTCTTTTCCTCTATTTGAAATATAATATTTTTACTAATAAACCACAGAATCTTGAAGATTTACAAAATGTTATTTCACAAAAATTAGATAAGCTTCCCCGGATACTCTGGTGAAAGCGTTTTCAAATTTTAAGAGAGTAGTGCATTTATGTTTAGAAAACTATGGTCCACACTTTCAATATCCGTTGTAAAATACTTTATTTACATTGTCCTGTAAATGTGTATGCAACTATTTTATTTCAAATAAACGTTTTTTCCATACCCCATTACTCCATAACCTCACTACTTCGATCACAGGGACTACAGAATACTTGAGCCGGCACTGTAAGCTTGAATATAGCTAACTAAAAATATAGACAAACACTGGCAAAAAAATATATGCATACAATAATTAGTGGCGATTGATTGCGATTAGTGCAAGTCGCATATAATCAAAAGGATATTGTTTGACTATAGAAAATAAGCAATACGAAATTTGCACAAAATCCGCTTTTTAATTGTAGCTTAACCAGAGAAAAATGCGTGCCGTATATTTTAATATTTGTTAGAGAATAATAGGTTCAAGGCAAAACACATATGGGAACCCCTTACATATATAATGTTTGAAAAACCTAAACAGGTGAAGATATCTTTTCGGCCTTAGACCGCGTTGTCGTAGGATTTATTAAGGGTCATGTATCATTATAGAAGCACTACGGTTTGATAGTGCTACCTGCAACGGTTAGCGAACGTCAGCATCAATCAATTCTACGACGGCGCGATCTAAGCTTGAACTGGTGACTCTATTAAATACAAACCGCTGAAACCTGAAACTTCACACAACCTAAATCGGTGTTTGGGCAACTAAGTTCTATTTATCATTTCCCAGATCTCAGAGGTGAGCCTTGAATTTGAAACACCATGTAAACTACGTTTATATAAATAAAGTATTGCTATGGTAGCACTTGATTTGCAAGTACCTAAGTGACAGCTTCCTAATTAAAATTTAAGAATAAACAGTGCAAGATTGGTAGCGGTGGTCATCCTAGCAGATTTTTTGCTGTAGTTTCTGGCAACATAGTACCAATAAAGCATGTTTGTAAATTGTAAATTAGGTTTGTTGCTAACGCCAGCACAACTTTTCTGGGCTTTCTAGATTTAAAGCTGCAATAGTCAACTTTTTTTATTTCTTAAAGCCGCCATATTGGATTATCTCTCCATTAGATAGACAAAACAATTAGCTTTTCAAATTGGTAACTAATATAACCTTTTCCTTCCAAAAACCTTATTGAAAATCAGTGCCAGTGTGAAGGTCTGGGGTTCAAATACTCGATTCGATACCTGGCGGGCGGCCTACCCAGTTGCTTTAAATAATTGGGTACCTGCGTTGCAATGAATAAGGGGTATTAATGCGGTTGTCTGATGTGTGATGCTCACCACATCACCACGTGTGACTAATTTGGAACGCGACCTCTGACCTTCTGCCTTGCAGGTCAAACCTCTTCATGGGATGTACAGTCTCATTATTATTAATTTATACAATCGCGCAGTCTTTGCAAAGCAATTGAAACAATAATTACGATGACAGATTAAACAGGTTAAACGTACCAAACTATGCATTTTGAAAACGTGCATCTAAATAATCTCGAACAATGCGGGCGTTGTGAGGAGCAGCTCCATCTTGCGGGTACTGCTTACGTTTTTGAAGGGTTACTAATGGCAATTCGTCTAGCATATCTTCTAAATTTGTTTGCAAAATATGCAAATATGCAGATCCATCTAAATGTCCATCGATAAAAAATTGAGCCAGAATCGCATTACATAAAGGCCAACCCATACGTTCAAAGAATATCGAACTTGCGACCTAGTCTGTCTTATTAAACGGGGATTCTCTGTTGCATGTGATGAAGATTTTTCCTGTTGAACATTCCCGAATTTGTAAATAAAGGCTCAACAGTCTAGCATTTTTTCTTTAAATTTTTTCACAAAACCAATAAGAAAAATACAATCTTTTATTATCATCACCAGGATGAAGAGAGAGGATTTATAATCATTGTACTTATGTTTTTTTGATAATCTGTAACGTGCGAATCCTTACCCCTTAGTTGTTTCATATTTAATTTTCAGGATAGCATTTTAAATTGCATACTTTATGCTTTCGGTTAATTAAATTTTGGCCTAGTTTGAATTACGTTTCATCCATTCGTATATTTCCGGTTTAGGAAATGGCGATTTGATATTTCCATCTGACATTCATTATTTTTGAGTTCTCATAGAAAGTGTACGTGTTCTTGGATATTTTTGGAAGTTGTCCTAAGGCTTAGCAAGTTTTTCAATTTAATTTTCAAGACCGCAATTATGAAATTTTAGATACCGATAGTAGTGATACGAATTCCAGGGAGTTATCCCGATTTTTGTCCTAACCTTTTTGAGAAAGTTCTTTCGTCAGTTTTACATCTTTTGGTAAACATGGAAAAATCCAAATCACATTGCTTTATTTCTAAGTCGTTTGAATTTATTTAGGCGAATACGATACGGCCGAAGATATCTACCGTCAATTAAAATAAAGGAGATCCTTGAGATACTTCGACGCGATTGGAGTTTATCTTCCGCATGCAGAATGCAGCTGTTGCATCGCAGTTCGAACTATCAGCGGCGTTGATAAGTATTACAGGTGTGTCCGTTCCGTATATATATACAGGGTGTATCAGTAATAGGTACAAATATTTAAACCAGTAATAGATTGGCTCAAGTAGAATTCAATGGTACTATTCATTTTTCAAAAATCATTAAGTTTACTTTTTTGAATTAAAAAACAAAATAAAATTTTGTTTGAGAACTGCTGATAATAGATAGAAAATGGATTTAAGCTGTAGAAGATTATTACCTAATTGTAAAGTAAATCCAAAGTGGCAAACACGTAAAACCTTGTCTGGCTTGTGACAACAACAACAGACTGAATAGAAATTACTGACCTACCTAATAGTATTGGTTTGTGGCAGGTGATAAGAAATTTTTACGCACTTCTATCTTACTGTCCTTTGCATAACATGTCTTTGAACTCAAATTTTTCTTATTATCCTGCGGTATTCAAACAATTTTGGGTCAAATTTTCAATTATTATTTTCTCATATCTTAAGGGTTCCATTGCCACAGAAATGATTTTTCTAGTTTGTATATATTGTAATCTACCATCGTTTGCGTGTTTTATTGTGTATTGTTGTATTATATCCCTTTTCTTGTATCAAAGAAGTAAGGTTTGAACTCCAAGAAAGTTCCTGGTTTACACCGTGTTATCTTCAATGACAAACAATAATTTAAAACAGGTGGCGCCTGAGCTTGTCAGCCCTCCCTTTTACAATTGTAACTGGTCAAACCTTTTTGTTTTACATCGTGTTATCTTCAATCGCAAAGGATAATTTAAAACAAGTGGCGCCTAAGCTTGTCAACCCTCTCTTCTACAATTGTAGCTGGTCAAACCTTGTTCTTAATACCTGGACCTTGCAAAGTGGGTTTTAGTTGGCTGTATCGCTACTAGTTAGTACTTTTTTCCTTTTTTTTGGTTACTAGGCGTTACATCTTTTCCTCACATATGAATCATCAATACCACACTCTTGAGAAATTCTTCGGCTGGAAGTTTCTGCATCAATCGCTAATTGAGCCAGCACATTCACTTCATTAGCAACAATTCGTTTTCTATACGGCCCTCGTAGTCTTCTAAGCATAAACAGTCATATTTTTTGAAATCCTTGTAAACATTGTTCGGTGGGGTAGATGTCTCTCTGGATACTAATTTGCATAATATACATATGCTGAAACAGAATTTCTATTGCTGAGAATGTACACATACATATCCTGCTTTCCTTCATCGGTGAACATCTTGCCAATTACAAAAGACGATAAAGAAACTCTACCTACACCACTTAAACAGAATTTGTCATAATGTTTCTGAATTTGTGATCTCGTTATAGCTAGACCCATAGAAGGTTTGCAGCATTTAAATGGTTTAATTGACAATTAGCAATACAATCTCTCACTTTAATTATTGTTGCAATAGTTTTTCAAAGCCTAAGCGATTTTATAAATTATTTAGACACATTTTTAAATTTCAACAAGTTTTTTGGAAGGAGATTTTATGAATTAATTTCTTAATTTGTTTACCGCTTCTTAGGAATTAATAACGTTATTTTAATTGCAGTCTGTTACTCTCGCTATTTGTTTTGTTTTTCGAAGTTTAAGTTATGTTGACAGTTCCCTTTTGTAGGCTCAAAACTACCGATTCTTGTTTTTCTCGTGCGCGACTTTAAGCACTTCCGGGAACTCATGTGTCCTTTATTCTAGAACATTTCATCATATGTCGAAATATGGTGCAACCTTTTTGGGGGAATAAGGGGTCGTGTTGCGTTTTTCAGTCAGTCAATTTTCGATCTCTGATGACTCCGGTTCTCAGAAAACTCCATCAATCGGGGACCGTAATTACGTTAAGTGCTGCAGGGGCGGCTTTTGGGTTTTATTTTCGAGGGGTGTCCGTTATGTGTGTTTCGTCTCGCTGTTTTACCAAGGGGTATTAAACAGACCATCGGTTACTGCCGGATTTAAAAGGAAACATTGTATTCAACCCCGGTAAAGCCAATTCTTGGTGAATTGACCGATCGCCGTTGGGTGGATTAATTTCGAAGACCAGCTCCCGTCCCTCTGCGTTTTTTTTTGTACCATCGTTCGAGGAGTCCCGTCTTTCGTTCAGCGTTGACAGCCTGTTGCAATCGACGTATTTTCCGGCATCTGGAAATCGCCATTACATTGTGCCTACTTCGTTTTAGGCCATCCACCGGAATTCAAGGTAAAAACACACCCACTTTTGTGTTGTGATAAAGAAACCTTTTTTGCTCGCGTTAACTTGCAGACTTCAAATTTAACTTCATGTAAATACAAAAAAAACGACCTTCAGTCGCCATATGTGATGTTAGTGGTTTATTATAAAACTACCAGATTATATTCTGTGTTATTTTTGCGAACTTCAGCGTCACTGGTGTTAAGTAGCTGTATGCAAAACGTAAATCCCGTTGCAGCAGTGGCGGCGAGTTTTTTTTTTCTGAACGTTCAAAAAGGAAAATTATGTAATCTAGACTTACAGCGTTATCACTTGTCATTTTCTTGTATTGTCATTTTTAACTGTTCAATTATATGTGTGTTTAAAGTTTACTGCCTCTTATTGTGTCTTTTGTACTTGTTTGCGTAAGAATTTTCCAAGCTTTAAATATATAGGAGGAGGCAGAATAACGGTAAGTTCCATTCCCGTAAGCTGTTGGCTTCTCGCCTTCCACGAGGACCTACAATCAGCTGGATTTGGAAGGTGGCGCCCACTTATTTTGACTCGCCCTGTACACAACTAAAGATTTTCTCCCATAAGCAATTTTCACGAACTCCCCCTACTCCTCTGAGCTAAGCTGTTGGCCGTTTTCCATCCATCTGGTTACGGGTCGTCGGAAAAGCTCGATTGGCCCGTAACAGGTTACCAATTTGAAAAGCTAATTTTTTGTCTGTCTAATGGTGTGATAATCCAGTATGGCGGCCATAAGAAATAAATATCGCAGCTTGAAATCTAGAAGGCCTAGAAAATTTCTCTCATTCAAACTCACAGTGACCAAAAACATATAGTTATCAAATTGATTGAACTATCGTCAATGGCAGGGAAGATAATAATTAATTTCTAAAATCAAAATTTTGAGTTTTTTCGTGATAAATCAAAAACGAATCAAAATATCCAAGATTTCTTGATGCTCATGAATTAAATTTAAATATGTAGACTAATACAGGGCGTGTCAACAACTGTGGCACTTACTCTAAAAATACAGCGTAATATTGTACGCGCAACAATGTTTAATACCTTAATCGTCATCATATCCAAACTTTCGTAATTTTCGAGTCAGTTTGAAGTATGAGAAAGTCCAAGGGTCATGTTTTCGCACTGCTCTTGTACCGTGTGTTCAAAAAGAAATTACATAAGGGTTGGCCATAAAAAATAAAAGTAATGTCAACAGCAAGCCTTAAAATTCATTAACTGTCATCAGTGTTGTTGTCATAAGTTTATATTGAAAATTCAATTAAGTTACAATTATAATGGTTTTTACAATACAACACAAAACATTTATGATTGAATCATATTTTCGAAATGGTGCTCGAGAGAAAGGCGAATGGATTTACAGTGCGGTGCCATGTTTGGAGGAATTTCGGCAACAATTTCCAGATATTGCTGTCCTTGAAGGAGATTTTTACAGCGCACTTAGAAGATGTGTTGATGTATTCCGAGATACAGGGAGCATTACTCATAGAGATAGAGCTGGTAGGCCAAGAGTTCGTACTCAACATACAGTTGATGAAGTTCGTCAACGTTTGAACGAGCAACCCACTACATCACTACGTACGTTTTTGCAAGAGAATGGTTTATCATTAGGAACTTGCCATACTATTGTGAAAAGATTTAATGCTGTTCCCATACAAAATTCTTGCTTTATATGAGTTGCTGCCAGCAGACCACAATAGGAGAGTTTTGTATTGTCAGTTGTTCCAACAAAATTTAATGAACAACGACGAACTGCTAAATTTAACGTTTTGTCCTGACGAGGTCTGGTTCACCCTTTCGGGGTGTATAAACTCACAAAATATGAGGTTATGGAGTGCTGCAAATCCGCATACTTTTCGCGAATTTCCCATTCACCCGTTACAAGTTGGTGTTTGGATTGCTGTGCCTCGAAGACGTATTATCGGACCCATATTTTTCCACGAAACTGTTACTGCTCTGAAATACCGGAACATTGTACGTGAATTTATTAATCAGCTTCATGAGGATGAGCGCCAGCAAGGCTACTTCCAACAGGATTGCGCGACGGCCCACACCCCTCAAGAGACCCTCAATTACCTTCATGAATTTTTTGACGACCGCATAATTAGTTTACGTTTAATTCTAGAATTTCCACCTAGAACACCAGGCTGGAGTATTTTAGATTACTTTATATTCCCTTATCTGAAAAATAATGTATACAAGATCCCTATTAACAATATCAAGGAACTGCAAAACAGAATTACGGAGCAGTGTGCCAATATAACTCCTCAAATTCTTAGAAATGCTTTTAATAGTATGAAAAGACGAGTCAATTGTGTCTGCAAGAAAACGGTGGTCCATATGAACAGCTTCTTTAGTTTCTTATGTTTATTTTTCTGTACCTGTGGAATAAAAAAATTATAATTTACAATTTTAATGATTACCTACTTGTTATGATTTGTTTAATAGTGTAGGAATTTAGTTGTTACAGTTATTGTCTAAATGGAAATAATAGAACTCATTTCTTCAAAAACTGATTTATTTACATTTACCATGCAACTTAACCTAACATAACACTGCCGGTTAGGTACTGGCGCTTGCGCTAGATGGCGCTAGAAAGGCTGTGCCTAAACGTCAATTGGTATATAAAGCTTGCATTAGACATTATTTTATTATTACATGGCCAACCGTAATGTAATTACTTTTTGAACTCACGGTATTAGAGGTGTGCAACTAAATAGTGACACAACAATCTAACAACGAAAAATGATTTTTACGTAATGACTGTTAACGGTTGGAAAAGATCCTTTCAACGACAGTGGGTTAGATTCTCAGGTGGAAGCAGCCCAAAGGAGTACCCAATAAACTTCCTAGGTCATATAGACCTGCAAAAAGAGCTCTAAATAATTCCGCTAAAATGTGACTTTTAAATTGATTTCTCACAAGGGCAGCTGCTCCAAGGGAACATCCCGTTTAAAGTACCTCAGATCTAAAGTATAACTTATGGGAAGCAAGTCGAATTCCCTGGGGATCTTCTAGGCTGAGTAAATAAATTCAATTTTTTCCATAAACTAGTCGATCTATTTGGAGGTAAACTAACCACACGTGTGTGTATAATTATGGCAAGCTACTTAAAATGCATATAATTGTTTAATTACCAAACGTAAACAGTGCAGACCCCGAAACCTACAAAATGAGACTGAAAATAGCAGTTCAGTCAGTCAAGGGCGATGCATTTCGATTCTGTAAGCCATAACAGTTGTGGAAATTATGCAACTCTTGCACATGACGAGCGCATCGATTTTTCATTCACGTTTCCCATTTTTAGCGAACCGCACGTGGAGGTTCGCGTTAGTTCTTTCCCATAATTGGCTATTAAAAGTGACTAATTAAATAGCTCCAAATTCGTATCATCTTCTGAAAACGCAGCCTTCGCAGGAGAATTTGAAAAATGCCCCAGTTCAACTTGCAGAATTTAAAACGCGCGGTGTTGAAACATCGCATCCTAATGGAGAAGCGTCATCATAAATCAAACTCGAAATAATTGCGGGACTTTTAAATTCGAACACTTTCGCTTTTGAACAAACACCTACTCGCGGGGCATAAATCAGGCGATATTGATGGGCCGAAGTGTTACAATGCTCGGGAGTATTTTTCCAGCGCGGACAAAAGTAGGTTTTTGTACGGCAAGGTTTTGCTGGCCGATAAGAAAAGCGCTGCTAAGTAAATGGAAATGTTCGAAGAGATAACGTATCGTCTGCCTGTCATGTTCGTAATGCTAATGAATCTCTCGTGCAACACATAATCGGTTGACAATGACTTAATGACACATTTATGTGGGCTAGGTTAACATGTAATTAATATTCGCTTATGTTGTCTGCTCGGAATTTAGCGGAAAAAGGAGGATTGCTGCTCGTGTGCGTTTGGTAATTTATTTAAAAGGCAGGCAGCGGGTTTTGTTAGTTATAATAATGCAAGTTGTTTGAGAATTATTTAAAAGTAAAAGTGTTTGAACTAGCACATTCTTAATCTGATCTTAACAACAACACAGTCTCAGATACTGCAATATTTCCTTTTTACAGTCACTGATGGGATACAGCAAATCTCAAGAAGTTGTTTGATATAAGTTTATGTAATGACTTGCAATATTGGACCTATTTGTACCTACTTCTAAAAGTAGTTTACAGAGGGGGAGGGCTTCAAGAAAACAGTACTTGTAACGAAAAACCATAGAGCTGCTTTTTTTGCTACATACATTTGACAAAACTATGGAAAACATACTTCAATTCTTTCTAATTTTCACCAAAATTTCCTTTAAACATGTAACTTAATAAAGATACCAAGTGTTACAGTTGCAAACGGTGGCGTAAGCAGTTCCCAGAAATAACGACTACAAACAGCAGCGGTAACGGAAAACGCCAGTAAAATAATCCTGTACGTCCAGCATTGGTATCTTCAAAGTTGTTTAATTCGGCCATTGTGTTTAGAGTATTATGTAATTATCCTATACTATGCTTCTATTATGTTATTTCTGCTTCGTTATGCTTAAATTATATTAACAGGATACTGTTTTTTATATAGAAATCCAGATTGTATCTGAAACTGAGATTATTTAACTTGATTGTAAAGTAAATTATGTTATATGAGAGGAAATTATTATTATATTCGATAAATGTAAACCTTATTGATATAAAAGGTCTTGTCCGATCTTCGGACTGTACTACGATGTAACTTATTTGGTATCGGAGTGATGTGTTTGTGGATATTCCGTTGTGAATAGTGATGGGGACGTCTATGTTCCATAGTAATGATGAATTTGGGGTGTCTTGGGCAGTATTGGAGCCCTGAAATGTAAAATTGTTATAGTCTTGTATTTGCCTTTTGTAGATGTTTGTATCAGGTTTAGTTTGTGATTCAAGATGTTGTTATGGTTGTAAATAATTTATGTGTTATATAAGGGAAATGTTGAAATACCTTGATTTAGTTAAATTATGTTGTTTATTTTCAAATAATGAAAGTTAGGTGAAAAGATAAATTTTAAGGTTATAATTTGAATTTTATTAATTATTTTATTGTTAACATCTATGGATGATGTAAATCTGTTTAGGTGGGTTTATTAATAATTAAAGAATCTCTTTTTAGTGGTTTTAAGGCTCAATTGTTTAAATTTGTGTATATTTGAATATTTAACCTCATGTAAATTTTTTATTTCAAATATTGATGTATCAGATATCAAAAGATTCGGAATTTTCTAGAGATTACAATTCTGAATTTTGTTGGTTGGTTTTCAATTTGTTTAAATTGTTATACGCAAGTTTAAAGTATTTTAAATCATATCTTGATGTAAAAGATACGTTTCTGGTTCGCCATTGGTCCATTTTAAATTTGTAGATTATTTTTGGGCCCATTTTGGGAATTTAGTCGGTTCTAAATGCTTGAAGTGTAAGCACGCGTTAATTATCGCTGATAATTTTAAAATGTAAACCGTTTAGGGCGTTTATAACAAATTTTGGCCGTGGCTAAGTTTTGTTTATAATGAAAGTTGAGGTTATAGTTTATTCATGTTCAACGAGGTTTTATTTAATTTAAAATTCAACTTATGTGAAGTATTTGTTCTTTATAGTTTATTATAATAAAACTCAGCTGATTTTAATTCTCCGAAAGTGGTTTGATTTACTCAATAGGTTCCTGAAACAAAAGTAAATCAATTAAAATCAGTTAAAGTAATTCTTTACTTAAGTGAAGTCACTTACCTGCATAATTTTATGCACTTCTACAAAATTATTGAGGTGTTCACTGGGAGATCAACACAGTTTTACGAGAGAGCTAGAGAAATCGCAACTTCAACGGTTTTCGGGAATACAGCAAGGAACGGCTAGATTTGAAATGACTGCATCAAGGCCGAATTAATGCACTCTTATGCAGTTTGGAGGAAGTAGGATGTATAATATGTTCGAAAACCAGTGGAAATTAAGATAAGTTCACAAGTATTAATTCGTAATTATAATTAGATAACTATCTTGGGTGAAGCCACGAAAATCAATATTTTTATTAGAACCCCGAGATTTCTTATAATAAGATATGCTGATGTAAAGTGAAATTTAAATTCTCTGTTTGATATATAATTAATTTAATTTGTATTATGGGCGCTACCAACGTGGAGTTCTGTCTATTTATTTATGTTTAATTAGTATTACTACTACATTACACGGCATCTGTTTGGCTTGTCAAGGTGGGGTTATTTAATTATTTAATTATTTATAAACAGATTTCATAGCAATATACACTGTGAAAAATATTTTCAGTTTATCTTCTCTTAAGCTGTTTCAGTTTACTATATTTATTTAGTTTATATTAGAATCTAAATTTTTTTTTGATGAGTGTGCTGAAGGACTGGGGCTTAATCTCAAGTCCAGAAACATCGGTTTTATACAGAGTCGCTTTTCTTTAGAAATCAATGGCAAACCATCGAGCTATTTCTCAGAAAAAAAAAGTGTTGGAGACACCTCCTACTGTTCGGCGCCCGCGCTATACAGTAGGTCCTCTAGGTTTGTGTACATTTCTTTATAAGCACGCCGCTAGCATAAGAAATAAAATTACTCCGCACTCAGGATTGTAGAGAGAGAAAGAGAGAGACGGAGAGGGTGAGATAGAGAGAGGAAGAGAGAGAAAGAAAGAAAGAGATAGTAAGAGAAAGAGAACAAATGATTCCTTCTAACTGTCTCACTCCTCATAATCTTCTGGTCTTCTTTGGTCTTTTCCTTCGCTTATTTTCGCGGTCTCCGTCACCTAACTGCCTGATTGTTTTCCGTATATTTCTTATATCCCCCTTGTTTCTTATCACAATTTTGCTTCTTCTTTTCTTCAAACTCAGTAAGTTATATTTCCCCTCTTATCGTCCTTTTAATTATTTTCCTCATCCTTCTCCTGATGCCATCCTTTAGCTAGATTTTCTAATTCACCTCCACCATTTCGTCATTTTTACTTTTCCCTCTGCTTCTTATATTGTCTGCTAGCGCTGTAGGTCCTTGTTTCCTGCGTCATTTCTGTCTGTTGTGTATCATTCGATTGTATCTACTCATTCGGTATTCTGCCCACTAAATCGTTTCTGGAGTAGATGTTTACACTTCCCGTGGTTCGGAGCCCACGTTAAGCTGTTGGTCCTCTATGTCTGTGGCACTCTAAACGCACAACACAGACTTAGGAGAGAAGATCGCTATGTTTCATAATTGATAAAGCACTTTAAGAAGATTCATTCGTATTTGCTATATTCTGTGTGTTATCTCTTCTCAAATATCCAAGTTGGTTATCTCTATCTTCTCTTCCTTGGCATTTCCAAATCATTTTCTTATATTATATTATTTATTATAATTATTTTTCAATTTTTATCTTCTCTTCTTTCTCTTTCATTTTTTGTGTTCTTGCACTTTTATTCTCCCTTTTCCTCGTATGTCATTAAATATCTTCTCCCGGTTCCTTATAGTTTGTCTATTCAGTTTTTAAATTACTCACCCCAATTTTACCCAGTTCTTCCACACCCCTTCCACCATCTTCTATCACTCTCATCTTCTGATTTTATCTCATTCTCCTCCTGCTGCCCTTAACCCCTTATGCTATTTGTCTACTCTTCTTTCCATTTCTTCCTCGTTTCCAATAAAGTTGGCTTTCTCCAGGTGGTATTCTGCCTGTTTACAAATAGATATATTTCAAGTTATCTTTTTATCATCCAACTGCCCAGCACATTGTTTAATTATTCTAATTTCTCCTTCTATATCTCTAGTTGTTTTTATACTATGTGCCTATTATTCCATCAATTTGTTGCTTCTGTCCGGTCTTCTGTGTTTTATTCTCTTATTCCCGGATTTGTCTCTGTTTACATTGATCTTCGGATCATTTTCTACTTAAATCATCACCCGTTTCTGTCTTATTAACCGCTAGTGAATATTTATCACTCTCTCCTTTCTCTATTTTCCTCTGCGCTGTCTATGAATTATCACTTTTTGTATACCCCTTTTTCTTCTGCTGTTCCCTTGCCTGTAATTTTATTTTACAATTTTTTGGTTTAGATGTACTGTCTTCTATTTGTCCATACTGCCATACATCCCTGATTATGTTTGCCTCTACATGTTCATTCACACTTTCTTATTTCACATTATCCGCATCTCGGACATTCTGTTACTTCTGCGTCCTTTTATAAATCCTACTTTAGTCGTCTTCTTTATATTTGTATAGTTCAAGCTCTCTTTTTCGTTCTCTTATTTTTCTCTTACTGTCTCCTCCATCTATTTCTACCTCTCAAGCTTTATGAATCTTAAACAATTTTCTTCTTCTATTTCTTCTTTCTCTTTTAAATTTCACTTTAGTCTTCTACTTTATATTTGTACAAATTATGCTCTCGTTCTCTCCCTTATGTTCCCCTCTCTCTTCTTCTCTCTCTTCTCTATCTGTCACTTTGTAGCTCTCTCGCTTTAAGAAACTTAAACAATTTTCTTCTTCTGTTTCTTTTCTCTTCTACATCTCACTTTAGTCTTCTAATTTGTATTGGTATAAATT
>JABXWE010010453.1:0-31925 GCA_014611495.1 Limonius californicus | reverse complement strand
CCCCCCCCCCCCGGAACTGCTTTCGCATTACTTCAGGGGAGTGCGGGCGTCCCTTACACACTAACCATTCATGTAACAATGTAACATGCACCATAAACTTAACTAAGTGAAATGCGGTCGCCCCAGCCGATCGACTACATTTCGCTATGACCTCGAGTTGCAACGCGTTCCCGCGCTGCTCTACCGAGGCCCCAAGCTAGCCAAACCTAACCTGAGCTAAAATTGTATTTTTAGGCAACGGTCTTTCTTTTTTCCTTCATGTTATAGTAAAAATCCAAGAAAAACACGTCAAGGATTCGATTACGTTGACTTTAACCAAATTCGGTATTGCTTAACAATCTTAACCTAAGTCAACTTGGTCTTATCGTTGCAATCTAGTGTTCTAGGGGGTATCCAGTATGAACATAAATGAAGTCACTTTTGGAGAGTCGGTAAAAATATAAATACGTTCAAACTGTCATTACGAATAATAATAAGTAAGTTTGACACATAAATGTATAGTGAATTGATCAGTTTACAGGTTGCTACGCTTCCTGCAGATTAACCGTTGTTATCCACGGTTACACATTGCAGCTGTTTGTCAAAAAGACTGTATTTATTTTTACTCTCTAAGAGTGTCATCGCGTCCTCGTATATAACAAAACAATTGTTCAAAAAGATTATGGTTTCGTCTACTTCCCAAGCGTGTCATCACATGGATACCATTGACATAACACGCATACAGTGAGGTTATGTGTTTGTTTATTTTCCAAGCTGTCACTTGTTTCCATTTTTGTTAGTCCATAACAGACAATGGAATCTGAAAAACAACTGACAGCTGTTGTAAATTTTACGATTAATCAAATGATAAAATTCGTTAAAACATAGCCTCCAATCAGTGTTTCTATAATCGATATATTAAACATACTATTCGTTTGGGATCACAAACAACTAATTCCTATAATACTAATCTACTTTTGAAGTTTCACAATTTAAAAAATAAAACAGCAAAAATAATTACAATTCTAGAATAATCACAAGCTCATTAAATGTAATATTGAAAATCCAGAAACATATGAGAATATTCAAAAATTGTAAATATTTCGTTTGATAATGTTAATAAGCTATAAACAAAATAAATCAATTAGTGACAAATAATAAAAAGATAACGAAATATATACAAAAGCATGCATAATTATAAATAAAAACAAAAATAAAGTAATTTTAGTAAGAACAGAAGAATACGTGAAAGGGGTAAGGATGTGGAAAAGCACCCCTAACCAATCTCAGTAATGATACGGTGGGAAACAGTGATTAAGACTGGATTGTCTGAGATTGGTTTTTAAAACCAATATTGATGATGCAACTATACACAAATGTAAATTTCTTATTTTTTTTTCTGCCGACCTTATTTAGTATTTTCAAAACCAACAACACAACAAAACTTAAAAGGCTTAAACCCAATGGACAAACAGACTATGAATTTTCCAGTGGTGATTCAATAGCCGGCTGCACAGCAGCAAAGTTAGAAAAACAATGAAGAAGCAGAAGCCAATGAGAAAGCATGAAGCCACACAAAAAAGCCGAACTGACATACAGACAAACTGTGGTACCGTAAACAGATAGAGTAGCTGTATAATCAACAACGCCTGCCTTATTTTTAGCGGTACACGTGTAATTTCCGCTTTGGGCCGCCGTAACGGAATCTATAAGAAGTAGACTGGCCTTCTTTCCTATTTTCGTTATTGTAACACCATCTAAAGCTGACATGGTGTCACCTTCGAAATTCCAAGTGATTTCTAATGGCAGATCACCTTCAGATACCAAACACGTTACTTGAGCTGCTTGACCCGAAAATACAGGTGTATCACCAAAGTCAAAGGGTACAATGTGAGGCAAAACTGGAAAAAGGAGAAACAATAGAAAAAACAAAAAAATTAAAGTAAACTGAAAGCGTTCTTAAACAGCGAATCCGGCTCTACTCTAACAAACCATTGACCATTAATGATGCGGTATACTCAGCAAAGCCGGCTTTGTTCTCCCCTCTGCATGTGTAATTTCCTGCATGATCGTAAGTTACAGATTCTATAGTCAAAGAACTACTTCTTTTGCCCACGGCGGTTACTAAAATTTTTGATTTGGAAGTAACTTGAAGACCGTTGAAAAGCCAAGAGATGTTTAGTGGAAGATCTCCTTGTGGTACTGTGCATTGAACTGTAGCATACTCTTCGGCTTGGAGAGGATTATCCTCAAAGGAAAAAGGTGTAACTCTTGGAATAACTGATTGGAAAAGAAAAAAGTTGAGAAACACTCAGAGAAAATAAAGAAAAGTAATCACATAAAAAATTAACCATTAACTTGCAGTTGTGCTAAATATATGGAAACTCCTCCACGATTTTTTGCTTCGCAGCTGTAATTCCCTGCGTTTGCATACGAGACAGACTCAATACTTAGGGCTGAACTTCTTTTTCCAATTTTGGCAACTGATATTTCAGGAAAATTTGCTAGCGATTGGTTATTAAGCTTCCATTTTATTGTGAGCGGTAAATCTCCTTCGCTTACTATGCAATTTACTTGCGCGAATTGTCCAGCATGCAGAGGATTGTCTTCAAAAGCAAAAGGAGTGATTCTTGGTGGAACTAATAACAAAGAGGTTGTTTAGGATTAATGAGGAGGGGATTTGCTTAATAAAATAAAAATGATAAACAGAAGATCACAACAATTTAAAAAAATAACCATTAACTTGGAGTTCAACAACATGAACAGAACGTCCGGCTTTATTGGTAGCTTCACAAGAATAATTCCCAGCATTTGTGTAAGACACAGATTCGATACTCAAAGCAGAGCTTCGTTTTCCAAATTTTCCAATTGATATTTCAGGGAAATTTTCTAATGACTGACTGTTAAGTTTCCATTCTATTGTAAGAGGGAGATCTCCTTCAGATACGATACAAGTTACTTGAGCAAATTGTCCAGCATGCAGAGGGTTATCTTCAAAGTCAAAGGGAGTAATTCTTGGTGGTACTAACAAAAAATAAAAAGTTGGTTAGGGTTATAGCAGATAAAGATTAAATAAAGTAAAAAGAAAATAGAATAGTAGTGATCATCCATATGGAAGCAAGCATATAACCATTAACGTGGAGCTCAGCAACATAAACAGAATGTCCAGCTTTGTTGCTAACTTCGCAGGTGTAATTTCCAGAATTGGTATAAGAGACTGATTCAATAGTCAGAATTGAGCTGCGTTTCCCTATTTTTGCTATTGATATTTCAGGGAAATTTTCTACGAGTTGATCATTAAGTTTCCATTTAATTGTAAAGGGCATATCTCCTTCTATAACTATGCAATTTATTTGAGCAAACTGTCCAGGATGGAGAGGGTTATCTTCAAAAGCAAAAGGAGTAAGTCTTGGTGGCACTGGTAACAAAAGCAAAAATATTTGGTTAGAGTTACTTGAGAAGGGATTAAATAAAGCACACAGTGAAAGTAGCATTTTAAAATAAAGAATTAACCATTGACATGGAGTTCAGCAACATGAATCGATTTTCCAGCTTTGTTGCTAACTTCACAAGTGTAATTTCCAGCATTTGTGTAAGAAACAGATTCAATGGTCAAAATTGAGCTGCGTTTTCCAATTTTTGCAACCAGCACTTCTGGAAAATCTTCCAAAGACTGGCCATTCAGTTCCCAGTCAATGGTGAAAGGTAAATCTCCTTCTGCCACTATACAATCGACTTGGGCAAATTGACCAGAATGGAGAGGATTATCTTCAAAACTAAAGGGGGTAATTCTAGGTGGCACTATGAACAAAGGAAAAAATCTACTTATTGATGGTAAATAATAATGAAATGGAGTAAAAACACTCCCCTTCGTGGTTCGTTAAGTGTGGTTGGTTAGGGTTGTTTTAGAGAGGGGAATGTTACAAACCAAAAGCATAGAAAAAAATCAAGGATACAATATCCTAAACTAAAGCAATAACCATTAACTTGAAGTTCAGCAAGGTGAACAGAGTCGCCAGCTTGGTTACTAACTTCACAGCTGTAATTTCCAGCGTTTGTATAAGATACAGATTCTATGGTCAGAATTGAACTGCGCTTTCCAATTTTTGCAATAGATACTTCAGGGAAATTTTGCAAAGACTGGCCATTAAGTTTCCATTCAATGGAAAGGGGTAAATCTCCATCAGCCACGATGCAGTGGATTTGAGCAAAATGTCCAGCATGCACGGGGTTGTCCTCAAATGCAAATGGAGTTATTCTTGGTGCAACTGATAATAAAGTAAAAAGGAAGGTCATAAGGAAAATTAAATTAAAGTAAACATATAAAACAGACAAGCAAGGCAAATTTTAAAATAACCATTGACTTGAAGATCAGCGATGTGCGCAGATTTTCCTGCTTTATTTGTTGCTTCGCAACTGTAATTTCCAGCATTAGTGTACGAGACAGATTCTATAGTTAAAATAGAACTACGCTTTCCAATTTTTGCAACTGATACTTCGGGAAAACTTTCCAAAGTTTGTTCATTTAATTTCCACTCAATTTTTAATGGTAAATCCCCTTCAGCTACCAAGCAAGTTACTTGAGCGTACTGCCCTGATTGCATTGGATTATTCTCAAAATAGAATGCGGTAACTCTGGGTGGAACTAATAAAAATCAATTAATTAATTAAGATCTCTACATAAAGAGGGTTAAGAAACAGGAGATTTAGGACTTATTACTTTAAAATAAAGTATAAAATAAACAAAATAAGCTTTTCTACTCCATAACACCATAATTATACCCTTTACAATCAACTCTGCAGAATAACTAGCATGTCCAGCCCGATTTTCTGCCAAGCACGTGTAGTCCCCTGCGTGATATTCAACAAGCGAATCAATATTTAGAACGGAAGTTTTCTTGCCAAAAGAGCCAACATTTATTCCCTGTATTTCAGATAAGGGCTTTCCATTTAAATGCCAAGAAAATTTTACCGGTAAGTCTCCAGAAGAGACACTGCACTGTATGGTTGTAGAATCTCCAAGATAGGATGGTTCATCTCCAAAAGCAAAGGGTAGAAGTTTTGGTAAAACTAAGAAAATATAAATAGAGGAGGTTAAAACTTAAGAAAAAAATAATTATAAATCAAAAACTATAAGCTTTAACCAACAAGGAAAAATAAAGTGTACCATTAACATGTAAAAGTGCAGAATGTATGGTATTTCCTGCCGGGTTTGTGGCGGTACAAATATATTCTCCTGAATGTTCAGCTTGAATAGATTCAATGCTTAACTGACTAATACGTTTGTTGGTACGCATTACAGTTATACCACTAATATCCTTAACAGATAGGCCATTTAAAGTCCATGTTATGTTCAGTGGAAAATCACCTTTGTTCACTGTACAAGTTACTGAAGCCATATCATCAGAATTTAAAGGATCTTCCCCGAAATCAAAAGGTAAAATCTGTGGAGGAACTGGAAGTAATAACAAAATAATAGCAAAATCAAATAAGTAAGCCGCTAATGTAATCCAAATCTATTTTAACAAGGTACCATTAATAAAAAGTGTTGCTGCATGACTACTAGATCCAGCTTTGTTGGCGGCTGTGCAAACAAAATCTCCAGCATGATCAGCTTCAAGGGAGCTGATGGTTAACAAACTTGTTCTACCCCCTATTGGTATCATTGAAATACCAGAATGTAGAGTGATTGGTTTATCATTAAGTGTCCAGGAAATAGAAACGGGTAAATCCCCTTTACTAACATAACAGTTTAGTTGAACACTATCTCCAGTGTTACCTTCCCCTTCAAATTCAAAAGGAGTAATGTATGGAAGAACTGTGAATGTAAAAAAAACCATGGGAAAATTAAGAACCCAAAATGTTAACAAAATCATATGGTTGTAATAGGGCTACCAATAAAGTATTTCCATTTAATACCGAGGGACTGGTCGGAGAGGGTGATCGAAGAATCAGGATTAGCACAGAGAAACTAAAAATATTTTCCAAAACCAAATAAATAAGCCACTGATATACAGATCAAATCTACTTTTAATAAAATACCGTTAATATAAAGTGTAGCTGTATGGGTACCAGACCCAGCTTTGTTGGTTGCCGTGCAAACAAAATCTCCAGCATAATCCGCTTCAACTGAGCTAATGGTTAACAAACTTGTTCTACCTCCTATGGGTATCATTGAAATACCGGAATGTAGAGTGATTGGTTCAGCATTAAGCGTCCAGGCAATAGAAACAGGCAAATCTCCCTTACTGACATAACAGGTTAGCTGAACACTATCACCTGTGTTTGCTTCCCCTTCAAATTCAAACGGAGTAATATGTGGAAGAACTGTGAATATAAGAATTACCATGAAAAAATACCATAGCAAAATTATCGTGAGATCAGAAGAGTGATGGTTGGTTACCATATTACTGGATCTAGACAAAATCCATACGTTTGTAGGAGATCTACCAATAAAGTGTTTGCTTTTAATACTGATGAGGATTTGGGCCGAAGAATTAGGATTAACACAAAAGAACTAAAAATATTCTGCAAAGTCAAACAAATAAGCAACTCATACAATTTAATTCTACTTTTAGTAGAATACCATTAATATAAAGTGTAGCCATATGGCTACCGAATCCAGCTTTGTTGGTTGCTGTGCAAACAAAATCTCCAGCATAATCCGCTTCAACTGAGCTAATGGTTAACAAACTTGTTCTACCTCCTATGGGCATCATTGAAATACCAGAATGTAGAGTGATTGGTTTAGCATTAAGCGTCCAGGCAATAGAAACAGGCAAATCTCCCTTACTGACATAACAGGTAAGCTGAACACTATCGCCTGTGTTTGCTTCCCCGTCAAAGTCAAACGGATTAATGTATGGAAGAACTGTAAAATTAAAAAATAACTGAAATTCAATAAAGGTTGTGAAAAAAATCGTCCAATGTGACTAGTTTCAGAAGTGGGATCTTGCTCTTGTGATAAAACTCCATACTACAGGGTGTCAAGGAAAATATCTATTTAAAGGTCGGAAAATAAAATAATATAAAAAATCAGATTCAAAATAAATAAAATAAAAAACATATAGGAAGCAACTAATTGTAAAATAGATACCATTGACATGTAAAAACGCAGAATGAGTTGTAGTTCCTGCAATATTTGTAGCAATACACAAATACTCCCCGGCATGCTCAGCCTGAATAGACTCGATGCTTAACTGGCTGATTCGTTTGTTAGTTTTCAAAATGATTACCCCACCAACGCTTGCAATAGGTTGGCCATTTAAAGTCCAAGTAATGTTAATCGGAAAATCTCCTTTATTTACAGTGCACATGACAGACACCATGTCATCAGCATTTAGAGTATCTTCTCCAAAATCGAAAGGTAAAATTTGGGGTGGCACTGAAATGAACAGCACCATTCGCAAATCAGTTAAATAAATGCAGTTACATGAAGCGCCAAAATGTTTCCATTAGATTAAGAAGTGGGATTTTTCATAATAACCAAGGTTTAGGATTAAGAATAAAAATTAAAAAAACAATAATATTGTATAAAGAACCTCTACATCCTAAATAAAATATACCATTAATGTGTAGAAAGGCAGTATGTGTAGTTGTTCCTGCAATATTGCTAGCAATACAAATATATTCGCCAGCATGCTCAGCCTGAATCGATTCAATGCTTAACTGGCTGATTCGTTTGTTAGTTTTCAAAACAGTTACGCCAGCTACGTTTGCAATAGGTTGACCGTTTAATGTCCAAGTGACATTGATTGGAAAATCGCCTTTATTTACAGTACATATAACTGAAGCCATGTCGTCAGCATTCAAAGTATCTTCTCCAAAATCAAAAGGTAAAATTTGTGGTGGCACTGAAATATGAAATAACGACAATAAACCAACTGTCAAAATGCCACACCTTCGCCTGAATTTCATATAATAAAGCATCAGAAGTGGGATAGATGTTCAATAAACAAAAAGTGGACAAAAAGGACAAAACGAAATATATTTTAAAACCTCTACATAAAAAAGGCTGAACCAAATACCATTAACATGCAAATATGCGGAGTAACTGCTGGTCCCTGCTGAATTTTTAGCTATACAAGCGTATTCTCCAACATGTTCTCCCTGAACATATTCAATACTTAAAGTGCTAAGACGTTTTGTAACTTTGCTGATCACTATTCCTTCTCCATTATTTAAAATCCGTCCATTCAATGTAAACTGGACATCTAATGGTAGATCGCCTTTGTTTATAGAGCAACTTAGGGACACCATGTCACCTGAATTTATTGGTTCATCCCCAAAATCAAAAGGTACTATTTGGGGAAGAACTGCAAATAAACAATATAGTTAATTTGACGAGGAATTAAATTACTATAATCTGCTCATAAGTATTCTCTAAGTACGGTCTACTTTTTAAGAGAACTATAAAATACGATGGTAGTCCTGTCATGGTTTGGGTAAAATTTAAGGATTTGTTAAAAAAATATGCAAATAAACAAAAGTTAGTAAAAAAATACATAGATATTCTAAAAATCTATGAAATACCATTGACATTTAAATCTACTGAATGGATTGCAATTCCAGCCAAATTCTTTGCCACACAAGTATATTGGCCGGCGTGTCTGGCGTCAACTGAATCAATGCTTAAAGTACTAATTTTCTTGTTAATCTTATTGATTGAGATGCCCTTATTCATTTCGATGGTTTTGTTACCATGTAACCAAGTGAACTTAATTGGCAGATCTCCTTTGTTAACGGTACAAGTTAAGGATGCTACATCACCAGAATTTACGGGTTCCTCACCAAAATCAAATGGTAATATTTGGGGAACAACTGCAACAGGTAAGAGAGTTGAATTCATAGGTTCTTATAAGGAAAGGTCATAGTAGAAAAACTAAAACAAATACAACAAAAATGCCTTTACAAGAATAAAATACCATTGACATTTAAATCAGCCGAATGGGTTGCCACTCCAGCTAAATTCTTTGCCACACAAGTATACTGTCCAGCATGGTTGGCTTCAACTGAATCGATGCTTAAAGTGGTAATCTTTTTGTTAATCTGATTGACGGAAATGCCCTCATTGCTACCAACAGCTTTATTATTATGCAACCAAGTAAGTTTAATTGGTAAATCCCCTTTGTTAATGGAACAAGTCAAAGATGCCAAGTCACCAGAGTTAACTGGTTTGTCACCAAAATCAAACGGCAGTATTTGAGGAACAACTGCAAAATAAAAAACGCAAAATGGAGTCAGAACGGGAAAGATGGTAAAAAAATAAATAATAAAAACGAATGCTCTACATTTTGATCACAAGACTACAATACCATTAACATGTAAATATGCAGAATGTTCTGTAGATCCAGCAGAATTCTGGGCGGTGCAAATATACATTCCTGCATGTTCAGCTTGAACTGATTCAATGCTTAACTGACTGACTCTTTTGTTTATGCTTAGAATACTAATTCCAGCGATGTTGTTGACAGGTTGCCCATTAAAACTCCAAAATATTTTTACCGGGAAATCTCCTTTAGTTACAGCACAAGTTGCAATAATCACATCACCAGAATTTATTGTTTCTTCGCCAAAATCAAAAGGTAACATTTGGGGTGGAACTATAAATATGGAGCAAAAGGTCTTAAATAAAATATTCAAAAATAACAACATTGTTTAGCAGCAGGAAAACAACTAAGGCATAAAATACCATTAACGTGTAAATATGCAGAATGTTCTGTAGATCCAGCAGAATTCTGAGCAGTACAAACATACATTCCTGCATGTTCAGCATGAACTGATTCAATGCTTAACTGACTGACTCTTTTGTTTGTGCTTAGAATATTGACACCGTCGATTTTGTTAACAGGTTTCCCATTAAGCTTCCAAAATATTTTTACCGGAAAATCTCCTTTAGTTACAGCACAGTTGACAATAATTACATCGCCTGAATTGATTGTTTCTTCACCGAAATCAAAGGGTAAAATTTGGGGTGGAACTGTAATATGCAATAAAAGGTCAAAAATAAAATACTACTAAAGAATAAAAAGAAAACTGTTTAACAGTAGGAAAATATCTGACAAGAATAAAAATACCATTAACATGTAAATATGCAGAATGTTCTGTAGATCCAGCAGAATTCTGGGCGGTACAAACGTACATTCCTACATGTTCAGCTTGAACTGATTCAATGCTTAACTGACTAACTCTTTTGTTTGTACTTAGAATATTAACACCGCCGATTTTGTTGATCGGTTGCCCATTAAGACTCCAAAATATTTTTACCGGAAAATCTCCTTTATTTACAGCACAGGTTGCAATAATTAAATCACCAGAGTTCACTGTTTCTTCACCGAAATCAAAAGGTAAAATTTGAGGAGGAACTGCAAATGTGGAACAAAAGATCCCAAATAAAATTAAAATAAAAATCTTCAATAATAGGGAAAATTGGCAAGCACTAAAATACCATTAACATTTAAAAACGCTGGAAAGCTAATAATCCCAGCTAAATTCTTCGCAGTGCAAGTGTAGTTTCCAGCATGGTGACCTTCAACGGAGTCTATGCTCAAGGTGCTGATACGTTTGTTCATTTGACCTGTTGTTATTCCTGGAATATCTTTCACCAGGTTGCCATTAAGGGTCCAAAATATTTCAAGGGGGAAATCTCCTTTAGTTACAGCACATTGTACCGTAGCCATATCACCTGTATTTATTGGGTCTTCTCCAAAATCAAATGGTAAAATTTGAGGAAGAACTGTAAGACGATAAAGTGTTTCATCCAAAAAGGTACAACATTAGAAGGTAAAATATAAGGAGGTGCTACATACTTGGAATGTAAGGTATCAATGAAATAACAAAATTAAATATAAAAACATTCAGAGATTTAAAAAATACTACCACAAAAATACCGTTAACATTTAAAAAAGCTGAAAAGCTGGCTGTTCCAGCTGCGTTCTTTGCTGTGCAGGTGTAGTTGCCAGCATGATGGGCTTCAACTAATTCTATGCTTAAGGTACTAATGCGTTTATTCATTTGCCCCCTAGATATCCCTTGAATATCTTTTACAAGTTTTCCATTAAGGGTCCAAAATATTTTAAGGGGAAAATCGCCTTTAGTTACTGCACAGTTAATTGTTGCCATGTCACCTGTATTTATTGGTTCTTCTCCAAAATCAAATGGTATAATCTGAGGAGGAACTACAAGAAGTGCCGATATCAAAAAGTCAAATTGAAATAGTTTCCAACATGAAATTTATAAAAGATCACAGTTGTTGGTACCTACATAATTTCCATCTATTGCACCAATTACGTTATCCCAAGAATTTGGAGGAAAAATTATCAAGGACAAAAACAAAAAAAAATTAAAGGCTACAGCTACTGTTTTACTTGTGATAAAAATACCATTAACATTGAGGTAAGTAGTAAAATTAGCGGAACCAGCTCGATTTCTGGCACTGCATGTATACTCTCCACTATACTCCGCCTGTATGGAATCTATCGTAAGACTAGAAACACGTTTACTTTGTTGGCTTGTTATTATACCATCAAGTTTGTTAATTATTTTGCCATTCAAGTACCAGTTGATTTTCATAGGAAGATCACCTTTGGTGACGGTACATTGCACAGACGCAGCGTCTCCAGCATTCATGGATTCCTCGCCAAAACCAAAAGGAATTATTTGCGGCGCAACTGAAATTTCAGTTTAAAATTTACATTAAAACGATATTTCAAGATGATAACAATAGTCGCGCTATAAATTTTAACAATAGCACGTGGTTTGGAAGAACTCCACTGTACATTTCACCAATTCAAAATGAGATTAGTTTGGCCATTGGAAAGATAAGAGGGATTGAATAGTAAGATAAGGTGAGATGGACTAGATCTATAATTAAATCAAAATATAAATGACTATTCAATTCTGATTGTATAACTGCATATGTGGCGCTAGCAAAAGAAAGAAAATAAAGGGTATGGGCATGGTAAGTCAAAAAGTAAAACGAAAAATACAGAAACAACTACAGTACATCAAAATCTAAAATTATGTAAGATGATAAATACCGTTCACTGCTAATACAGCAGTATACATAACAGATCCCGCGTTATTTGAAGCTATGCAGGTGTAATTTCCAATATGGCTATGAGTCACATAATCAATACTAACAGTACTCAACCTTTTGGAAGCTCTTGCCACCGTAATAGCTTCATTTTTACTAATGGGTTTTTCATTCAACATCCACGTAATATTCAGGGGATAATCGCCCTTTGCAATAGTACAATGAGCAGAAACACCGTCGCCTTCATTAATAGACTCTTCACCGAAATCAAAGGGAGAAATCTGAGGAGCAACTATAACAATTGTTCAGGAGGTGGCACTAGGAATAAGATGTAAATCAAAACAACAAACTAAAATAGCAAAACCATAGCACTACATTTGAAAATACCATTAATATTTAGCTCAGCAGAGTAACTAGCAGTTCCTGCAAAATTTCTTGCAATACAAGTATAGTTTCCCCTATGAACAGCTTCAACTGATTCAATGCTCAAAGTGCTTATACGTTTGTTTGTTTGAGTGATAGAAATTCCGCTCGCAGGTTCAATATTTTGGGCGTTGTGATTCCACAAGAACTCAATGGGAAAATCTCCTTTAGTTACCGCACATTGCACAGTGGCCATATCACCAGAATTAATTACCTCATCTCCAAAATCAAAAGGTAAAATCTGAGGAGGGACTGTAAAATGAAGGGAAATCAACAAAAAATTAGTAAAAAACATGCTTAAAAATCTGCAAGAAAATACCATTAACATTCAAGTATGTTGTAAAATTAGTGGAGCCTGCAGAATTGGTAGCACTGCATGTATACTCGCCGCTATGCTCGGCTTGTACGGAATCAATAACTAAGTTACTAATTTTTTTGCCTAATTTGCTGGTTAGAATACCATCGCGTTCACGAACCAATTTACCATTTAGGTACCATATGATTTCCATAGGAAGGTCACCTTTGGTAACTGTACACTGGGCAGAGACAGTATCCCCTGCATTCATGGATTGCTCACCGAAATCGAAAGGCATAATTTGGGGAACAACTGCAAGTTACATATATATGTTCATTATTAAAGTCATAGCATTACCTACATCTAAAGGACGCATTCTCAGTTGAACAGATGACCGTGGTAAAAATCAAACACCAACAACAAGAAACACCAACAACAAGATGTCCAAATTAATTGCCCTAGAAGAAATGGGTCAAGGTAAATGGGTTTGCCGACACCAAACAATAAACAAAGCTACTCAGAAGATGGGTTACCAAATGGCCGTTTTCTAAATGAATGCTCTAAAGTGCATTCAAGATAAGCATGACACAGTAGTAAACAAACCCACGTGCTAATCGAAAATCACGTGGTAACGAGAAAGCGTGTGATTGGTCGGTTGCAAGTGAAAGTTGAGTGATTTACTAATACTGTGATGCTTGTTCACAAGACTCGTAAATAACGCAAAGCGCTTACACGGTTGTTACTACTAAGTGCAGAGTCTGTGTTTGGGGGCAAATTAAATTGCATGTCGCAGCCAACAATAAAGAGTTTATATTAGCAGAAGTAAAAGGACTCTTTATAGAAGCAATTTCGCTGGTAACTGCCGAAAAATGGCAAAAATGCATCAGTCACGTAATTAAAGAAGAGAGCCGGATGCACGAACTTGATAACATTGTAGACGTGACTGTAGCAAAATTGGTAATTAACCTCGACGAGGATTCTTCGGATGACGAAGACAGTGAATAAATATTAAGTAAATGGACTTTGCATCAATAACTCATTAACAATCATTTAACCTAATATGTAATTCTTAAATTTTCTATTTACTTAATGACAATTGCCTATTATGAACTCGTTGATGAGGAGTAATTCTGATGTAATATTTATTGTATTTATCGGTTAATTACCATGCCTAATAGATTTTTCAGAATATACAACCAAACTTTCTACATCTTCGTCACCCACAATTTGGATGACGCATTTTATAAAAATAATTATTCTTTTTAGAACCACAATTGTTTCAAAAAAAGGAATTCTCGCACGAACGTTTACAGCTGTATTTGCATCAAAGGGCTTGCACTACCTATTTCTATTTACGCGCGGCAAGCTACGTAAGATATTTAAGCGTGTGAATCAGACTCGTTGCCAGATGGTTGGTTTACTACAGTGTCATGCTCATCTTGAATACACTTTAGTTACAAGGTGGGCTGATGGAAATACAGAGCGTTGTTGTCAAAAATGCTCTTCTAAAAACCTCCCTGCATTGCAGCGCTTCTGCAATTGAGTGCTGTTGTGCAATTGGTTGTGCAACTGAGCGCTGTTGTGCAGTTGAGCACTGCGTTGACGCTGGGCGGTTCTACAAAACAATAGTATCGCAGACCCGCGCCCAGCATTACAACCCTCCTGCAATTCCACGCTTATACAGATGAGCACTTATGCAAAACACCATACTGTAAAATCGTATTCTACTAAACAGCGCTTCTGTATAATATAAACGACTTCCTGCACATTCACAATGATCTAAATGCAGCTGCAGAGTGTACTGATGAAACCTGTACAAGCACAGTTCCAAAAAATATTCAGTTGCAGAATAACTGTATTACAAAACGCTATTCTGTAAAAACGTTGAATTGTAACACAGCTGTATTACAAAACTATGCTTAGAATCTCTCTATTGCGGAAGCGCTTATTTGTAAAGGCCCAATTGCCTACGCGCTGTTTTGCACCATATTGATATGCAGAACTTTTTTTTCCATTCATTCATACTATCATCCCTCCCCGGAACCGCTTTCCGCATTAATTCAGGTGGTTGCGGGCGTCCCTTACACACTAAACATTCATGCAACATGCACCCTAAACTTAACTAAGCGAAATGCGGTCGCCTCAGCTGAGATTCGAACGCCCCAGCCGATCACTACATTTCGCTGTGACCTCGAGTGGCAACGCGTTCCCGCACTACTCCACCGAGCCCCTATGCAGAACTGGGAAACGCCGAACTTCAAGTATTCCAGCTTCCTCAAAAGTTAATTGAAAATGGAACATGTGATTGATATTCAACCTAACATAAGGTGGATTAGGCTTAGGTTCGTTTACAGGAATAAATAAACCCAAAAGAAAATCTACTTAGTGTCCCAAAAAGGAACAAAACTATAAATATAACCAGTACCATTAACTGCTAAATTTGCAGTGTGCAAGATAGATCCGGCTTTATTGGAAGCAATGCAGGTATAATTTCCAATATGACTGTGCGTCACATAATCTATGGTAAGAGTACTTGACCGTTTTGACGCTCTTGTAACAGTAATACCTTCAGTTCTGCTAATAATTTCACCATTTAAAGACCAAGTTATGTTTATAGGATAATCGCCCTTAGTAACAGTACATTGAGTTGAGATCCCATCTCCCTCGTTGATGGATTCATCACCAAAGTCAAAAGGTGAAATCTGGGGAGAAACTATGAAAAAGATCTTCAAAATCGGGCAGAAATTTATGAAGGACTGGAGAATGGTTAATATAAACTGTAAGAGCAAACAAAAACAAGCATTTAAGCTAGAAAAAGTACCATTAACATTAAGGTATGCAGAGTATTTGGTTGTTCCGGCCAAATTGGCTGCAAGGCAACTGTATTCCCCACTGTGATCAGCTTGAACTGATTCGATTGTTAATGAACTGACACGCTTTGAGTTGCTTAAAGAAATTCCTCGTAAATTTTTTACTCCCTGGCCATTTAAAGTCCAACTGATATTCAATGGATTATCGCCTTTTGAAACTGTACACTGCACCGAAATAGTGTCCCCAGCATTAATATCTTCCTCTCCGAAAGTAAAGGGAAATATCTGTGGTGCAACTAGTTTTGTTAAAACAGAAAAAAAGAGGGTTAGGTAAACAAACACGGTTAACAACGTGCAAACCTTAATGTGCATGTTATTGTGATAAACTGTGCAGAAAAGCCTTCAAATCTTGTTTTAAGACTTGAAAACTTTATAACATATCCCTTCACAAGCATAAGACTATAATCAGTACCCTTGACGTTTAAATAACTGGAATGACTAGTTGTTCCGGCGTCATTCGTGGCGGTGCACTTATATTCTCCTGTATGTCGTGCTTGCACTGAATCAATTCCTAAAGTGCTAAATCGTTTAAATGTCATGACAGTTATCCCATCATTTTGACCAATGGTTCTTCCATTTAAAGTCCAGGTAAATGTTAATGGTGAATCACCCTTTAAAATGGTACATTGGGCCGTAACAGTTTCACCGGAATTAACGGACTCTTCACCATGACTAAATTCGAAGGGGGCGATTTGGGGAAGTACTGCAACGTGTAATCGAAAACAATAGGTACTTGGGAAAGTCCAGGAGTGGTTAAACAAAACAAACTTAATACGAAAGCCAATGTTCTGATTTTCTTAGAAATACCATTAACATTAAGGGACGTTGAATAGCTTGCAGTCCCTGCTGAGTTACTGGAAAAGCAAGTATAATCTCCGGCGTGATGGGCTTCAACTGAATCGATGCTGAGGGTACTAAATCTTTTGACTGTCATGATAGTTATTCCATCATTTGGACTAATGCTTCTGTTATTTAAAGTCCATGTGAAATTTAATGGAGAATCGCCTTTTAAAATAATGCACTGTGCTGCTACCGTCTCACCAGAATTGATGGATGCTTCACTATGGCTAAAGTCAAAGGGAGCTATTTGAGGCAACACTGCAACGAGATATTAAATAATGTCATATCTGGCCGGGGACAAATTTTGCTTCTATCAAATCCTTAGAGGAGGAATGATACTATTTGCCAACGTTTAGCCGAAAACGATTCGCCAAGAACGATTCGCCGTGAACGATACGCCGAAAACGATTCGCCGAGAACGATTCGCCAAGAAATATTCGCCGAGAACGACTTCCCGCGATGGACATTTCGTCGCTAGTAATGAATTAATTACTTTATTCTGATAAACAGAAATATGTTTTCTGAGATTTTTCGCCGTAAAATATAATTAGGCAGGAATTAAATCGGCTTGTCCTGCCGTCAATACTGGACCTACCGTTTCTCAAACATCGACGGCCACATACAGAAACACGCACTCATTACAAATATTCTAAAATAAACTTATTCACATACCGGCGACGCATCGTACCATGATAAAAGATATTACGGCGAGTTATACCTGGCGGTAAATCGTACTATGGTAAAAAACCTGCGGCAAATATAACTGGGGGCAAATCGTACCACGATAAAAGATATTAAGGCGAGTTATAACTGGCGGGGAATCGTACCATGGTAAAAAAACCTGCGGCAAACATAACTGGTGGCAAATCGTACCATGATAAAAGATATTACGGCGAGTTATAACTGGCGGTGAATCGTATCATGGTAAAAAAAACCTGCGGCAAATATAACTGGCGGCAAATCGTACCACGATAAAAGATATTACGGCGAGTTATAACTAGCGGTGAATCGTACCATGGTAAGAAAAACCTGCGGCAAATATAACTGGCGCAAAATCGTACCATGATAAAAGATATTACGGCGAGTTATAACTAGCGGTGAATCGTACCATGGTAAAAAAAACCTGCGGCAAATATAACTGGCGAAAAATCGTACCATGATAAAAGTTATTACGGCGAGTTATAACTAGCGGTGAATCGTACCATGGCGAAAAAAACCTGCGGCAAATCGTACCATGATAAAAGATATTATGACGAGTTATAATTGGCGGTGAATCGTACCATGGTAAAAAACCTGCGACAAATATAACTGGCGGAAAATCGTACCATGATAAAAGATATTACGGCGAGTTATAACTAGTGGTGAATCGTACCATGGTAAAAAAAACCTGCGGCAAATCGTACCATGATAAAAGATATTATGACGAGTTATAATTGACGGTGAATCGTACCATAGTAAAAAAACCTACGGCAAATATAACTGGCGAAAAATCGTACCATGATAAAAGATATTACGGCGAGTTATAACTAGCGGTGAATCGTACCATGGTAAAAAAAACCTGCGGCAAATCGTACCATGATGAAACGTGTTGCGGCGAGTTATAGCTGCCGGCGAATCGTATCATGCTAAAACATGAATCTATAGTCAGTGATTATAATCGGCGAATCGTACTTAGCGAATTGTGCCCAACCGTTTTAAATTAATTACCTCATGAAAAACAATTTCTTGTACTAATGTGACTCGGCATTAAAAAGGTTAACAAGGAATTTTGGATACAACAACCAATAAATTTAAAAAAATAATCAAAAATCTACTTATTTCAATAATTTGAAAGTACCATTAACATTCAGAAATGCAGAATGACTGGTGATCCCCGCAGAATTTTCAGCTTTGCAAGTGTAATTACCAACATGATGAGCTTCCACAGATTCGATACTTATCGTACTAATTCGTTTATTCATTTGGCCTGTAGAAATTCCTTGAATATCTTTTATGGGACTGCCATTATGGGTCCAAGAAATTTTAATGGGGAAATCACCTTTAGATACTGTACATTGAAGTGATGTCATATCACCCGTATTTATTACATCTTCACCAAAATCAAACGGTACAATTTGAGGTGCAACTGGAACAATTGGTGAACCATTTGGTCAACATGCCTTACAGATATCGTCCAGTTAGGTTAGGTGGTCAGTTTTGGAAGGGGGGTACAAAAACGAAAACAAAATGTATCAAAAGTAAACACCCTTCTATTTAGCAAACATCCTTCTAGATCACAAACGAGTAACGACACATAGTAGATACCAAAGACATCTAATGCTGCCGTATATTGGGTTTTCCCTGCTACATTTGAAGCCACACATGTGTAATCTCCAGTATGTATGGGCTCAACAGAGGTAATACTAAGAATAATAGCGTGGGTACCAAAAGCAGATGTAGAGATACCAAAACTGTGATGCGAAATGTGCTTTCCATTATGGTACCATTTAATTTTGAGGGGTCTATCACCTTTAGTTACATGACAAAAGAGTTGTGCAGTATCGCCTGCGTTTAAGGGACCATCAAACTGAAAAGGGCTAATCACTGGTAGTACTGTAAGGGAAACAAATACACTACAAATGCAATTGGCTGCTGTAAAATAAACGTGAACAAATCAACATGATCTTGTTAACATATGATATTCAACAAAAATATCTGTAAGCACGATTTCCACACAGCAGATGATCTTACCTTATTGTGGAAAAATATATCAAACATTAATTATGTGTACTGTGAACTCTGCTATACCGCCATTGCTGCTGGTGATGATGCTAAAGAAATATACAACTATTTAGGAGCACAATTCTTTTAACAAAAATTGTACTCCATTACAATTTATAACAAAACACATTGATTGCTACATAAAAAAATTATTCTCGTATAGTAAAGGACAGATTTACCAAAATAATGTTTGATTATTTACTATCGTTTACAAACAATTTAAATTTAAAATCGAATTAATAAATTTGATTTGAATATCTTTGTTTTATCGCATTATAATGGACAATATTGTATAACTTATTTGATAAACCTGCCCGTTTTATTTCTTATTTAAGTGTTTTCTTGAGTACTTCCCTGTATTGTATAAGGTGACTAAACCCAGGTGATTGCAGCTAATTTTATTGTTTGTGTACAAATAAAAGTTGTGGAAAAATATTATCCAGCTCTGTTCAAAAGCAAGGAACAATACTGAAATTATGCAAACTAAGTGATTATAATTCCACCATTGGATTTTTGACAATGCAAAATCTATTATATTTATGTGAATTAAGAAGTAAATTCAAGATGAACTTAATCTTCGTAATTTCAGAAACGGTAATTTGGAAATAATATACACTGGGTGCAGAAACATAAGCTATACCACCTTTCTTCTCAAGACATTTATTATATTCAGTAATTATAAAAAACCATAATAACAAAAAATATTAGAGCTTTGTAATTTTCTCTTTTCAAATATTTATATTAAACTCTATTGGTTGAGCATTGAGCTAGAACGTAAACAAACGCTTGACAGGTGCTATGATTTACCGGATGTGTATTTACGTAATATTCCTTGCATTTCTAAATTAACGCTCGCGCCGTCAGCACTCTTTTTTAGAAGAATTGGTGGTTCCGAAAAAAACCATTTTTTTAAGTAAAGGTGTTTTATGGACTTTGAGACATCTGCATTACAAATATTGACGTAAAAGCAATCCGCTGTTAAGTAGTCCAATGCGTGGTTGACAAATAGGTCATCTAAAAGTTTTTTTCTAACTCCGGGAGATTTTGGAGAAGACAAAGTTTTAGTATCCCAAAACTCCTTTAAAATTCTTTTTACTGTTTCAACACTAACACCCACTGTTTTAGCAACAAATTGTACGATGTCAGTCAGTAAAATCTCTGGATTTTCTTCTAACGTCGAATTATACAATTTTACTATTAATTGTTTTTTATTTCAAGTAGTAGGACGCCCCCTACGATTACACGTTTCTGGAACAACTTGCTCCATTTTAGGAAAATAAGCACCAGGCACTATACAAACGCTCCGAAAACCGATAAGCACTGCTCAAAAAGCACACAAACTTAACCCGGTAATTACGAGTGCAAAGTAAAGGTTTTGAGCGTCAATTACTCCTTGAATAATGAGGCATTAGCGTTATCTAGCGTAGACCAATCACAGCGCGTGCTCGGGTGAGTCAAACACGTGCGTTTGTTGACCTTCTAGCTCAATGCTCAACAAATAGAGTTTACAGTTGGTTTTACAATTGCCATGCAGTACAGAGACCTTAGGGCTATGCTTTTGGAATAGGTGAAACCATGACAGTGTTGCCAGTATCGCTAAGCTCTCAACAACAAAAGTTGTCAAAACGCGGCTGTCCAGTATCAGATTTGCAGTGGCTTTAAAATACTCATTTCATACCATGTTTGAGGGCCACTGCTAAAAATTATCTTCAGTGTTAAATGCTACTTGGCAGTCAGGGTTTGAAATATTATTACAACACTTTAAACCTCTGTGTGAAAAGGATAAAATGTTTACCAGAAAAAAGATTTACAGCTAAATTTGACAACATTGTATTTGTATCTTTTCCGTACTGCATGAAAAATGTGAAGCCAACAATAGACAAAAACTTAACTAAATCTATATGCCCCTCTACTTAATGCTAAATTCAGAGGTAAGTTTGTACTATTACAAAACAAAGAATCGGTGACCCAGGCACATATAACCTCAAACTTTGGTTCATGTCTGCCTTATTTTTAAAATATTATTATGAAATTTAAAATAAATAATCAATTATAACTTATTTGTTGTAATATATAGTCTACATTGAAAATTTAAGAAAGAGTGACTTAGCAACTATAATTGATGAAAACTATTTTATTTATGAAGCACCAGTACATACAAATAATAACACTGTTGCAGTATTCTACATGATTATTCCAAGATCAATATCCTTCCCCTTTACCGATTATTATATAATTAGATGCTTAAATATCAAACAAATTCATAATTAATTATAATTTCTTTAGTGTTAATACCACTGACCTATATACTACGTAGACTGTGCATGCAGTGCTGGACCACTGGACCAGAATCCACCATATTGCTCGTCTGTTGTCTAGTAATTTTATTTTTTTAACTAAGCTAACGTTGGCAGTGCATTAGTTGGCGCTACTGCGAAAATCAGGTGGATTTCGTTTTGTGCAACCTAACCTACAATACTGACTGCGGTTTGTGATACTCATCTATAGTAAAGATTATTGTTTTTTATTGTGTTATTTTTGTTGTTTTTTATAGTGTTAGTTTTGTGTAACTGTAATTTATTGAAAGTACTTACAATGGTGGCTTGACTTGACAAAAACGGCAGTTTAATTTTAACAGTTTAGCCAGTTAAGGTTAGATTTCTGCTTGACTTGGGAAATTGTATTACCAACATTACAGTAATGCAATCTTCGTAACATCAAACGTTACTAACTTACAGACGAGCAACAAGACCGCTTTTTTGGTCCCGTTTTTGAAGGCCACACCCGTATAGATGCTCAGTATATAAGTCAGTGGTTAATATTACCATTAAATTTGATATAGGTATGCAAAACATTAATACCATCTCTTATAAATGAATTCCCCATTGATAACGGCTCAACCTATTGTTTGCTCTTGATTATAATGAACAATAAAATAAAATAAAGTATAGTTACCTATGTTACTGATCCGAATATTTTTTTAAATTTTGCTATAGAACAAGCTATTTCTAACGATAATTAACCACCAACAATTTAGAAAAATGTAACACCAACCATGAAAGGTTCTACAGCATAATTCATTCTTGGTTTTTCTTCTTCTTTCTTAGTAATGAAATGCAATAATAAAATTCTGCTAGCTATAAACACCTTGTCAGCCACCTTATAACAACTTGCTTTTCAATAAAAGTGTTCCGAATCAGTACCTACATAACAAACCAACTAGAACAATTTTTATGAACTTCAATGTTAGATAAATGAGTTAATCATTGTTCATGTCTGATACAGCTCACTTTTAGAGAAAATCGTACCCCTTATTTCTTTTCTTAAAAAAAAAAACAAAACGAATTACTCACCCATTACTTGGACTTCCAATGATCCTCTTGCACTGTACCCTTGGGAGTTCTTTGCAACACATGTGTAGGAAGCCTGATCAGATGCCCTTTCCACGTTTTCAATGATGAGGGTGCCGTTAGGGAAGACCTTTTGTTTTCTGTTAATTGGAAGCACTCTGCTATCTATATATATTCAAAATTAGTATAAAAACCTCGCCACAGTTTATATAAAATACCTCTTTCCCAGACAATAGTGTCAATGGGATATCCAGCAACTGGACAGTGAACAATCAATGTTCCTCCAGCAACAATAGCTTGTTTCTCCATTGACCTAACAAATGGAAGCCCATAAACGTTGATCCTTGCTGCATGATCAGCTGATCCAACTTTGCTACTAGCAATGCATCTGTAAAGCCCACCATCATTGGTGTGAGTAGCCGTAACGTTTAAATTAGAAACTACATCTCCATTAACGGTCACGTATTGTCCAATTTGGTATCTATCACTGTTTGATAGTCGACGTCCATCCAATTCCCATGTAATTTCCGGGGTTGGGTTACCAGCAGCAATGCATTTCAAGAAGACGTGAGATCCAGGTTGTAGAGTTTCTTCAGCAAAGGCATGTCGAATTTGAGGAGGCTCAAATCTGCCCCCTAATTTGAGCTCAGCAGCAGCTTCGGCACTTTCTTGATCATTTCTGATGAAGCATTGGTACATGCCCTTGTCTTCTTTACGTACAGCTTCAATTCGGAGGATAGCTTCTTGATGATCCAATGGCTTGCCGTCTTTGAGCCAGCTTATGGTTTTAATAGGATTGCCTGAAAACAATTTCAGAAAAATTAAAGAACAATTCGATATAGGTAAGCAACATTTGCGTTCGACTTCAGGATTTTAATTTTTTTGTAGCTTAGGTATACAAATGTTTGCATACCATATGTTATTTGTTTTTTTTTGCATTATAAACTCATTTAACTCTTTACTGCACATTACATTTGTATAAGTTTGTGTGTAATGTTATACCATTACTTTCTAACCTCAAACATAACCTTCATTATACCCACATATTAAATTTGTATGCATATTACACAAATTTTTGCAATCTATACAATCTGTTCAACTGTTTTTTTTTACATTATAAGCTCACTTAACTCTTTACTGCACGTTACATTTGTATACGTGTCTGTATAATGTTATACCATTACTTTCTAACCTCAAACACAACCTTCATTATACCCACATATTAAATTTGTATGCATTTTACACAAATTTTTGCAATCTATACAATCTGTTGAACTGTTTTTTTTTTACATTCTAAGCTCATTTAATTCTTTACTGCACATTACATTTTTATAAGTTTGTGTGTAATATTATACCATTACTTTCTAACCTCAAAAACACCCATCAATATACAAATATATTCAATTTGAATACAGTTTACACAAATTTTTGCAATCTATACAATCTGTTGAACTGTTTTTTTTTTACATTATAAGCTCATTTAACTCTTTACTGCACGTTACATTTTTATAAGTTTGTGTGTAATGTTATACCATTACTTTCTAACCTCAAAAACACCATTCAATATACAAATATATTAAATTTGTATACAGTTTACACAAATATTTGTAATTTATACAATCAGTTGAACTGTTTTTTTTTATACTAATATAACTCTTTAGTACAAATTAGATTATTGTAAGTTTGTGTACCACGTATGTAAATATGAAACCGGAATTTGCCCATAGATGGCCCTAGCTGTCAATGTAGTTACCGGCAAACACGTCATTTTCATACAACCGCATAGTTTTTAATAGTGTTGAACATGTCGAATTTTGTGCCTGGAAACTATGATTTGCGGACAGCATTGATTTTCTGTTACCATTTGAAGAAAACCGCTGCAGAATCGCATCGAATGCTTGTAGAAGCTTACGGTGAGTACGCTCTTGGTAAATCACAGCGCTTTGAGTGGTTTAAAAAATTCAAGTGGCGATTTTCACGTGAGAAACCACAGAAAAAGTTTGAAGACAGCGAATTGCAAGCACTGTTGAATGAGGATGACGCTCAAACGCAACAACAACTCGCGGATCAATTAAATGTGACACCAGAAGTCATCTCCATACGTTTGAAAGCGATGGGAAAGATCCAGAAGATGGGAAAATGGGTTCCACATGAACTTAATGAAAGACAGCAGGTAAACCGAAAAACCACTTGCGAAATGCTGCTCCCCAGGTACAAAATAAAGTCATTTCTCCATCGAATTGTGACTGGCGATGAAAAGTGGATATATTTCGAGAATTCTAAGCGTAAAAGATCATGGGTAAGTCCAGGCCAGAAGCGTTAATACTGAACGCTACCGACAACAAATGATCGATTTAAATCAAGCTTTGCGTGAAAAACGACTAGAATATCAAAAACGGCAGCACAAAGTGATTTTGCTTCATGATAATGCACCATCCCACACAGCAAAACCGGTCAAGGAAACGATCGAGGCGTTTAGTTGGGAAATACTTTCGCATGCGGTTTACTTACCAGACTTAGCTCCGTCCGATTACTACTTATTTGCATCGATGGGACACGCAAATGGCTCGATGATTGGTTTGCCTCAAAAGAGCAAGTTTTTTTGGCATGGCATCCACAAATTGTCAGAGAGATGGGAAAAATGTATATACTTCGAATAAAATATTTTGTTTCATTTTCATACAATAAATGTGTATTTTCTATACAAAAATTCCTGTTTCATATTTACATACCTGGTATAATCTTACATTATTGATTTTTAACCACAAATATATAGGGTTGCTAAATCGCTGGTATTTGATCAGCCTGGCCGGTAATTAACTCAGTTTTCTGGGCGGGGGGAGCAGAAAATTGCTTGATTTTGATGAAAACCCAAATTAATCATCAGAATCTATTGATTGCGTACATGAAGCTCTAAGGAAACTTGGCTTGGAAATAAAACATGTGGCATATGTAGAAGACAATACAGCAGTAAAGTATGGAAACGACCATTCTGTTTTCCAGAAACTGGAATAAATTTCAGCCAAACATGATTAAATCTAATTGTTATTGTCACATAGTTCACAATGCAGCAAGACATTCTTTAAAGCTCATTTCATTTGATGTTGAAGCTCTTGTTGTTTGAAAGTATTCAACACATTTGCCAAAAATGTTACTGAGCTCAAAGAATGTTTTGATTTTGTGCAGCAAGAGAATCATGAAGTCCTATGTCATGCACCTGTGCTAACACTCTTTAAAGCTGTTGATTACCTGCTGCTCAATTGGGAAGCAATCTTGAATGAGAGTCAAGAAAATTGTGGCGGGATCTTCTGCAGATTCACTGGTGATCAAAACTTACAATTGCTAAGTGCTACCTCTATTTTTTCATCATATCCTCTCTCTGTTTCAAAAGACTATTTTGATCCTGGAGTAAAACGATACTTCTGCATGTGATATATAATCTGTTATGGCTGATCTCAAAAAAAGTTTGAAGACAAGACTAGACAAACGTTTTCTTTTTTTGGTACCAAAGCCAACAAGGGCTTGAAAATTTTAAGGAAATAAGTTCAGAATTTTAAAAATGAAATTCTGTAAGTGTCTGAAAATGCTCTTGCTTACTTGAAGAAATGGTTTCACTATGAAAATTTCCAATGTAAACAGACAACATGTTTGAAACTTGATAAATCTCAAACTATACTTGAGGAAGTTGTAAGTGTTGAACAATTGATGAGACTTCGCTGGATGAAGATAAACTTTTTGGTAAAATCTCTCCTAAAAGTTTTCATTGCCTTAAAAAATTAAAACATGACCAGCACGGATAATTGGTGCAAGCACTTCCTAGACAAAGATGGACCTACTTTAAAGCCTCCGCAGCTTCTTAAAGAGGTTGTATTTTGCCATCCCCCCTAGTAATCTTTTGTTGAAAAAATTTCCAGCATTATGAACAATCTGTGGACCCCTGAGAGAAACAGACTTGGTGCTGATCTTTTAAAAGCAGCACTTTGTGTATAGTTTAAAACTATCATGTGCAGTTTTTTTCAGTTCATTAAGGGTGAAAATAATGTTTTGAAAGCTATAAATTCAAGCACAAAATTCAAATATTTTAAAAGGGAGAGTGTGATCCACATTAAAGCAAAAATACTGCGAGTTTAAAAGATGACTACAATTTTACATAAACATCTCTGCGCAATATAATCAAACTACAAAGTCCAACTCCTGCACCACAAACATTGAAGCTAAGAATGTAATATATTTACCTTCAAAATGGCAAGTAAACACAGCTGGTCTGCCAAAATCGATTGTCTGGACTTGAGGTTCAATGCGGGCTTTAAGAGGAGCAGTTACAGTAAGGACGGTTTCGACGCTTTCTCCACCCACGGAGTTATTGACAACACACAAGTATTTGCCAGAGTCTTCAACTTTAGCTTCGCGAATTATAAGAGTGCCGGCTACTTGTTTAACCCTGTCATTCAGTGGCACAGCTTGCTTACGTGTAGTGCCATCTAGGAACTTATACCACCTGTAACAAGAGAAAGGTAAATGTGGAATGTAAATAATGCTTTTTTTGTAAGGAATAAAAAAATAACAAAACAAAAAAATATAAAATGATTTAGAGTAAAAATAAGTATCTATTAAAGTATACCAAATTTTTCTCACTGACGTCTTAAAAATAATACTGGCAGAATTATGATAATGTCCCATGTTACCTGAATAAGGGTACTGGAAAAGCTTGAGCCGGACAAAAAGCTGCAGAGCTTTGTTCAACAGGAACGGTCCTTATATCAATAATATGACTACTTAACTGTGGTTTGACTGATCCAGTGGGTTCTGAAAGGTAATTCTGTGTTTAATTTCCTACCTGTATGTTTACCAATTACGCCCACAGTGCCCCATCCTTACATCAAAGAAGCTTAAACTAAAGCAATGCATTCATTCACCTTTTTATAGGAGCGGGAAATGATTGTGCATCACACAAAAGAGCAAGGTTAGTTAAAGTGTGAGTGGTCAACCTATTCCAACCATCCCCAGCAACTTTAGGCGCCGTTTGACCCGTGGGTTCTAAAAACAAAAAGGTAGGAATAGCCCTTGAACAGCATAGTATAGAAAAATTGTCACAGGATAAATATTTAACTCAATCCCTACAATGAAATTTAACTGTCTATCAAACTAAAGCACCCATTTAGACAATTTAACATGTGCAGTCTTTGATGTAGCTGCTTTAGCTTACGTTTAACAAGTGTTGGGATAAGGTTGTTACCAAATTATATGCCATGAAAGGGAAAACAATTAAAAATAGGTAGCAAGTATATAATGTGACTAATTTATACACTTTACGAATTTCTGAGTAAGAATACAGTTAAATTTATAAAAAATCAGTTATATTTACTGTATATCGCCGATGCGTTATAAAATTTTATCAATAAAGTTAACACAGGCGCTTGGAAACGAAATTTACAGGTTAAATATTAAAAAATTTAGGGTGCCACTTGTAACGTCATAGTCCTTTAACACGTGACCGTTATTTGTTGTCTTTTTTGTTCCAATTTATTATAGAACATAAGGGAGAATGTAATGCTCGCTTGATTTCACGTTCGGTTGTTTGTCCCAATACCGTCAATTCGGGAAATTGTGGTTTTTGAACTTAGATCATACACATTTACGTGGCTGTGACAACAGATTGTAAAGTGTGTTGTAAAGATATCACAGACAAACTATTTTTGTTCCTTCTCTTCCTAATACAAATAAATCATATCTACCCATCTTTCTCTGTACCCTTACGCAATCTACGCATGCGCTCACGCGTGATGTACGGCGGGAAATTTAAATATGTAGTAAATATAACTAATATAAACCAGTGCAATTATCGCAGTCTTTTAAATCTTGCGACAAAACCATTCATACCATTTTTCAAAATTAATTATTTGACACCTCTATAACTGTCAAATATTTATTAAATAAATAATAAAGTAAAAAATACAGTAATCTAATATAATGTTTATTTATTTCTAAGGTTTAAATACTCTTCTAAAGTATAGAAGGCATTTTCCGTTAAGTTTTGAACTGTCCATCAAACGTCTTTTCATTTATGATATTTTTAAGATTTCTAGGCAGTTTATTATACAGAGAGGTACAGCAGTATCTTGGAGACTTTTTGTATAAGCTTAAACTGTAGTAACCTATCTGAAGGTTATTACAGGATCTGGTGCTGTAAGTGTGATTATCATTTACAAGAGGGAAGTTCTTAGGGTTCTTTCTTACATATAGGACGCACTTTTGTATAAATATGGATGTTAACGTTAGTATACGATTATTCTGAAAAATTGGTCGGCAATGTTCTCTTGATGAAAGGTCGAACATCATTCGAATTATTCTTTTTTAAAGTATAAACACTCTACCTACGTCTACGGAAATGAAAACAAACAATTCCTTGATTGAGGAGCACTGCAAATAACGCATTTTCGCACCATTTTAGATTAAAATTAAAAATTTCAATAACACAAAACGTTTCCACATTTGCAGGTTATGCGGTGTTCTTGTGACTTTTCTCACTGACAGTTTAATTTGTGTAATTCTCGCCATACGTCAACAACAACTGGGCGAGGGCCAATATTGAAAAGGGTACAAGTGAAACAACATTATTGGATGTCATGCAACGGCAAAAGAGACAGATAAAAAAAAGTTTGTTGGGATCCTTACAACAGTGACGTACCTAGTTTCTTATGGAGTAGTATTATCCATGTACATGTGTATGATCTAAGTTTTTGAAGGCCTCATCCCCTGTGTACGTATCGTGCTAGCGGAAAAATTGGGAGCTGCCTAAGTTGATCTTGTGAAGTTATTGTTACCGTAAGTCGAATTCTGTATAACAAGACAGTGGAAATACCGTGTGGTTTCCTTTTTCGTCGTTACGGATAAAAATTAGGGCAATACCTTTTTAAATATACCCGTCAAGAAATTCTGTTCCCTTGCGGATTTTGCTACCGATTATCGTCTTTGGCATTAAAATCATCCAATATCGTCGTTCCAATGATTATGCATCTGGTACAATGCTCCGATAAGGTATACAACACAGAGTTCTGTCGAAATGATCGCCGTTATTCCGAGCGCACATTTAGTACCAAGTGCCGATAAGGTCCTCTGCACCATGGCGATACCATTCGTACTTCGCACGCAACCCACTGGAACCAGTGACATCAACCCAGCTGCCTCCTTCCCTCGTTATAATATTCTTGTCTTGATGGGTGTCGACCGTGCGTAAGTCAACCAGCCTGCGAGCTTCATTTGGCTTCAAAGTTGATAAGGTAACACTTGCTGTATTATTATTAACTAACACTGAAAATTTCAAACAGTGACCTTTCCTTTGTTGTTTGCTAAGTGCTTCGATTTTTGACGCGTATAATGGTTTGTACTATAGATAAATTAAGCAACCTTCTGTTGCTATTTATTTTTTTACTTGTATTGCATCGTACTATTAAACTCAGTTAAAACTGGCTCCGCAGTTATTTTCTTATTATTATTATTATTACTGTAAATATCGTAACCAGTGGCAGCTAACGCAACAGGTTCAGACGTCTCGAGACCTTTGCTTTGATTATATTTGATTTATAATGGATCGACTCTAGCTCTGATGTGGAACGCATATAATATTGTTTTGGATTGTAACTGTACCAACCATTTCTTATTTTGTCTAATATATGTATTTATAATCATCGTAAGTAACCTAAAACTTGTTGACTTGTTTGCCGTCCTTCTTTGTGTGTATTTAGTCAACAGTTTTGAGGTAAGGTAAAATCGCAAGGTAGATTCGACTCCCGAGAACTGTCGGTCTTTGGCCCTTTCACGAAGATCTTACTTAAAGCCGGATTTGAAAGGGTGGTGGCCCTTATTTTGATATACCCTGTACATAAGTTTACTAAAGACTTTCTTCCTATAATAGTGATCTCCCAACCCCCTGCTCTGTGAACTAGCCGATGAGCCCGTTCCAACGGTAATTTTATAGTCTGCTGCCGTAAATGCGCATTTGGAGTGAAAACAATTTCTAGCGCCCTATTTTTATTTTGGCAAGTAACAAGAGTAAAACAATATAAAATTTTGCAGATCATTTTTATGGATAAGTTTATGGTACTACTGATTATTTGGTACCTTTTTATGTTCATTTAAATTTTTGCCAGTCTGTTTAATGTCGTACTCTAATTGCCGCTCCATACGAATTAAAAACGTTATTTTAATTGCCGTTTATATGTTGATAACAGTTTTGGTTATTTTGTTGTTTTTAAGGATTGATTTATGACGAGACCAATTTCGAAATTTCCCTTTGTAGGCTAGATTTGTCGTTCAAAAATAATTCCCGGAAATGTTGACCCTCGGAAGTCACACGTGTTAATTTCGTTCTAGAATTCTTTCGGAATATGTTGCAATATTTTGGGGGAAATGCAGGTTTGAGTCGCGTTAGTTCTCCAGTCAATTTTACATCCTCGATTACTCCGGCCGCCCGTACGGGGGCCGTAACGAAAGTAGAAGCTAGACCTTTGGAACAGGCGGACGTAATTTCGAATATCGGTTCTTTTTTTTATCGCGGCGCATCGTCTACTTCGAGTTTTACCGTATCGCATTTTGCTTCAGGCAAATAAAATCGACTACGTCGGATATATATATATACAGGTAATAGAAGAGTGTTCGCCTTGGTACTTGGACAATTAAAGGTAATTGCTCCTTTCGATTCATATCGGATTTCAGCGATTTAAAAAGAAAAACCGTGCAAGTGTGGTGGTTATTTGCATCGTCCGAAGAGTCCCGTCTCTCTCTCTCAATGCTAACTGACCCTGTTGGAACCAACCTACTCCCCAGGGCCGTAACAGCAACATTTCGTTCCAACGCTGCCCCGAAGAACGTTGTCTTCCTTTTTTTCCGCATCTGGAAATCGCCTCTAAATTGTGCCTATCTCGCTCTAACCCATTCATCGGAAGCTAAGGTAAAGAACCAGTTTTTTGTGTGTTGTGAAAAGAATCCTTATACGCGCTAACTTGCAAAATTCAACGTAATTGAACCTTTTTTTGTTTGAAACAAGAAGCGAACTTCAGTCGCCGATTGTCTCTGATTGCACTACTAATTTGTAAAGAGTAATTTCTTCTATATTGTGTTATACTTGTAAACTTGAAGCCTCTGGCCACGCAGTTCTTTGAAGAAGGTAAATATCGTACGCCAGCAACGGCGAGTTTTTTTTTTGTTCTTGCACGTTCAAACCAACAGTTTGTATTATAAAACTACGAGATCATCATTTGCTGTCCTTTTTTTTTGTATTGTGTCATTTGTAATAGTTTTATTATATGTGTTTTAAAATTCACTGCCTCTTTTATTATTGTGCATTCTGTATTTGTGTTCAATGACATCACTTC